>JAVJIF010008721.1:0-122446 GCA_038442645.1 Agave tequilana
AAGTTAGACAGCAGAGACAGAGAGAGCACACAAAGAGAGAGAAAGAGAGAGAGCAAACCTGAGAGAGATCCAGAGCACAGAGCAGAGAGAACACATAGAAGAATTGTTTAGGATATTAATTACTTGGATATGAGAAAAATTGTGTGGGTTAATTGAATATGTGAAAAATTAATAATTATGTGGATTATGTGAAAAATTGCTTAAGATATTAATTGCTTAGGATATGTGAAAAATTTTGTGAATTATTCTTAAGGAGATGAACTTGTAGAAAAATTGTTTGAGTATGTTGAATTGTTGATTGTGCGGTAATTGATTGTGTAGAAAAATTGCTTCAAATAATAATGTTGTGTTGTTATTGTTATGTTATATTAATTGACTTCAATGGAAGGTTTCTCAAGTGGAATAGTGGAGGATCATACACCTTTTTGGAAGTATGTAACTAAATTGGAAAAAACTGAAATAGGAGGACAAAATTGACGAAGAAAGTGTAGTTATTGTCTTGAAATATTTAATGGATCATACTCAAGAGTTCAGACTCATCTCATGTAGCTAAGCGGATAAGGAATAAAGAAGTGTGCAACAGTTAAACCTCACAACATAAGGGACATGACAAAAGATATAGAGCAAGTAAAAATAACATTAAAGGCTTCTATGCTTAGGAACATAACTTTACCTTTATTTTCAACGTCAAGTGCGATCGATGTAAGTGCAAGTAGTCCAAGTGAACCAAAGAAGAGGAGGGTGGTCAACACTGTAGATCAAGTATTCAATAAAGAGGAAATGGATGAATTAAATTGTATTATTGCGAGGATATTCTATACCGGTAGATTGTCATTTAATTTGACAAGGAATCATGGTATGCCAAGGCCGCAAATAATCCAATCGTCGGTTAAACCCCTCGGCTACAACTCTTTGAGAGCCACTCTCTTGCAACATGAGAATCTCACGTAGAGAGGTTATTGGAGCCCATCAGAGGACATGAAAGTAAAAGAGAGTCTCCGTTTGTAGTGATGGATGCGCGGATTTGCAAAGGAGACCTATCATTAATTTCATGGTGATCACCGAAAGTGGCCTGATGTTCTTGAACTCTGTAAATACTGAGAGAGAAGTAAAAAAAAAAACATGCATTATATTACAGAGAAGCTTGAAAATTGCATTAGAGAGGTTGGGACTCAAAATGTCATTCAAATCGTAACTGACAACGTTTCTGCATGCAAGGCCGCATATGCTATTACGGAGAGAAATATGCTCACTTCTTTGAACTCCTTGTATAGAGCACACTCTTAATCTTGCACTTAAGAATATTTATGCGGCTAAATACACGGAGGCAAATGCTGTAACTTATGAACAATGCAGATGGATTACCGAGGTCTCAAATGATGCATTGATCATAAAAAATTTTATTATGAACTATTCCATGATCTTGCCATATTCAATGACTATTCCAAGATGAAATTTCTTGCGGTTGCAAAAACTAAATTTGCTTCTTAGATTATCATGTTGAACTTCTTGGATTATCATGTTGAAGTGGTTTAAAGTCATCAAAAGAAACCCCAAAATTTGGTTCTTAGTGATCGATAAAACATGCATAGGAATGATGATGTGGGACAATCACAATTTGTTAAAGATAAAGTGCTAGATAATTGTGATGGCACAAGATAAATTATTTCATTGTCTTCACCGATCCAATTTATGACATGTTAAAGGTCACCAACACCCAACACGCCGTCTCTTCATTTGGTGTATGACATGTCGGACACAATAATGAGAAGGTTAAAGTGTTATTTATCGGCACGAAGGAAAAGATAAAATGAGTGATCACCTGTTTATGATGTTGTACATCAAATCTTGGAGAACCAATGGAACAAGAGTAACACGACACTTCGATATTGGCACACTCTTTGAAATCAAAATATATCTAAATTTATATTATAATTCATATTCTTTAATGCGGTTATTCTTTATGTTAATAGGTATTATTGTAATGTTCGGCTTAATGAGAATATAACTCGACAAGCTCTCCATCAAGATAAGGAGATCTCTTCTGAAAGAGGCAAGTGTTTGAAGAGATACTATCTAACCTCAATGAACGACGGGCGGTGAACATGAAGTATGCTAGATTTTCGAGCACTTTGGTGCTTTTGCTGATCTAGATTCTCTTCATGATAGATGGTTTGTGAATCCGAAATTTTGGTGGGTTCTTTATGATTCCTCAACTTCAAATTTACAATTATTGCTTTAAAACTTCTAAGCCAACCATCTTCTCCTCTTGTTGCGAAAAAGTTTGGAATATATACTTCTTTATCCACTCTTTAAAGAGAAACAAATTAACACCAGTACGAGCGGAAGATCTACTGTATGCGCATAACAAGCTCCGTTTACTTTTTTAAAGTTTAGATGAATATAATGAAGAGAAAACAAAGATGTGATATATTAACGGAGATGACTTTGACTCATTTCAGCGTGTCGGTATTCTAAATTTTGCTACTCTTTCTCCTGATGAAATCAGGATAGAGATCGTATTACTTGCGGATAATGGAGAAGGAGATAATGGAAATAAAAAAGTCATTGAATTATCTTCAACCCGCATTTTGTTGTGCCTCCCAGAATCTCTCATCCGCATATACCCCGAGATTACAGTCGTCCAACACACAAGATCTCTATCAGCATTACTTCAAACATGCGGCATGCGCTGCCCAACTCCCCACAACACACATACGAATCGCATTGACCAAAATAATGTTATTTCCATTCCACAACATTTCTAAACTACACCCATGAATGATTTTTTCCCAAGCTGGCATCTTTCTATCCGGATCAAGCCTAAAGAGCACTAACAAGGGTCAACGCATTAGGACTGACATCCATTGACGGCCATTCCTCGCGAATGCCGACACGATCGAAGTCCACGACACGTCGTCAGGCTCGTGGATTTCATCAAACGCCTTGTGGGCAGAATGCGAGTCGGAAACCGAGGATTAGAGGTTGATGAAAGAGTTCTGGACGAAGAGGTCCGAGTGGTGGGCAGTTTTGATGATGTGGGCATGGATCCTCAAGGCCTTTGGGAGGGTGGAGGAGGGAGCAGGCCTTGAGGGCGTAGGTGAGGGTGAAGTGGTCGGAGATGGGGAGGATTTGATTGTAGATTTGAAGGGATTTTGAAGGGAATTTGTGGGAGTTGGTGAGGATTTTGAGGAGGGAGTTGAGGGTCTTTGTGAGATGGGCTTGGATTGAGAGAGATCTCTTGTGCCATGCAGCACTGATCTCTACTCTGTTCTCTCCCAATTTCATCCTGCAAAAAAAATGCAGCAAAGTATCTCCTTATGTCCTGTTTGGGAGCTTGAAGAAAAGGAAGAAGGAAGAAGACAGGAGGAAAGAGAATGAAGAAAGGAGAGTTTGAAGAGATCTCTTCATAATTTAACCCCATTTTCATAAATTAGTTCCTTAAATAGTTTTTCATTGACAGTTGTAATTATGTCATCTCACTGCCATTTCATCCTGCGGAAAGTATCCAGCAAACTATCTCCTTACACTTCTCATTGAGATCAACAAATCATAGTTACAAATCCAGAGTCGATATCACCTTATAACAATATGATATCATCATCAAATCCAATATAGCTGCAAGTGATGCTCCTCTGTTAAAATTTAGATGGAAATTAAGTATTCTTTCAATTGGCCAGCCGCTTATTATTAACATAGTACTAATTAAAGCAGCATTCAGAATGAACTAATCCATAAACATACAGACAGCAGGCAACTTGCTCGACTGCAGACTTGCATAAGTCAAAGAAACTTGTTTATTTACTGACAGGAATCTCCTGCTCTGCACTTGTAAGCACAAAATTGCACTTGAAGAGTCTCCGGAGATCCTACAGGCTCTTAAAGCAGCCATCTGCAGTACTCTTAGTGAACTCAGAACATGTACAACAAAACAATGGCGAGATCATAAACATGTCAATGGCCCAACTTCAGGTTCATTACTTAGTCTTCCCTGTAATCGAACTCCTCCATCATTATCACTGAATGCTCTTAAAAGCCACAGAGGCATCAGTTTCCAGAGTTGGTTATATGCGAAGAATTTCAGGTTTCATAAGCATCAGTTTCCAGTGCCGGGTATATGCAAAGAATTTCAGGGTTCATAAGCCTGAAATCAATCCATGTCATATTGCTACTCCTATGGACTCCAACGAGAGCTATGAATTTCCTGGGATATCCGTCATTACAACCACTGAACGCGACTTCCTGCACCTCCACACGCCAGAAGCAGTGCTCAACATGATCAAGGATGGTTCTTACGACGCGAAGCTATCTGCATTCTTGAACATAACCGATCCTCCGTCTGAAAAGACGACATTGTCACTCGATACTATTCGGAAGGAGCTGACACAGAGTGATGTTGGACAGCGTAAGGGCCTTGTCATACCAAAGAAGGACGCGTAGCAGTTCTTCCCAAAAGTAAAGAAGGCTGAAAGGAGAAGGGCGTGTTGCTTCGATTCCAGGATTGAAAAACGAATCAGTGGTTGGATTTTAGGTATAACTTCTGCAAGAGTAACCAGAGCTGTGTGCTGACATCAGGTTAGAGTATGTGAAGGGTAATCTTCTTAAGAGAAGGATGTCATTGTTGTGACGAAAATTGATATTCTACGATATCAATTGCTATTCGTAGGATTTACGTTTGCATAACTTAACAATTTGATCAGTACTTGTAAAAGAAAACTATTGTAAAAACAAATTAGCTATATCTTAACAAAAGATAATAAGAAAGAACACGAGGATTTAACGTAGTTCGGCCTAAACTTGGCTTACGTTTATGGAGAGAGAACTTGAGAAAACTTTATTAATAAATTTGGTACAAAAAGATCTAATGTTCCTCTTAACGTAATAAGAATATTCACTTTCCTCCTTAATTTAGACTTAGATTATAAGAGTATTACTTTCTCTCTATGCATCTTTACCTTATTCCTCTCTTTGCTTGGCTTCTTTCTGATCTCCTTGGAGTTCTCCACCTTTTTTTCTACTTGAGATCAATTTGGTTGAGACAATTACAATACTTGGTTGCAAACTTTATTTATAGAATTTTATAATACAACTCCTATTTGGACTATGAGATGATCTTGACATTTGGATGGCTGAAGAATCTTGATCAATGCTTTTAAAAGTTAATCTCCTTGATCTAGAAAGATTCTAAACCCTTTAATATTTAGAAATAAACCTTCATTGAATAGGAATTTAATCTTATTCATACTCCTCCTGAAAAAGAAACTCGCAATCACCTGAAAAAGAAACTGTTTCACCTTGATTTGCTTCTTCTGCTTCAAGCTATCGTCTTTTCCAACTCAATTGAATTTTTTGGACCATCATCTCCTCTTAAAAACAAGGCAAAATCCTAACATTCTCCACCTTGACTTACTTTTCAAGCCTTTAGTAAAATAACTTGAAATTTCGGATTAATACCTTGATTTCTTCCTTGATAGTATCCGAGCTGTGTTAAATGATGAGAGGCAGGGGAGAATGAAATAGTATTCTAATCTAAATCTAATTGCATTCTTTAACACCTGCTCACAAACTTAGGATGAATGAATATTTAGTGTCTGGATAATGACGGGAAAGAGGGAGATGATGATCTAGGATTGATGAAGGAGGTGGGAGGCACCATCATATTTGAACGAGGGCAACGTAAAAGAGCCTGGAACAGAGAAAATAGAAGAGAAATTTTAGATAGGTAGCACCGTTGGAATAAGACGAGGACACAAAAGATCCCGGAATAGTAACTAATTGTCATAACTCGAAATGATGAGAGGCAGGGGAGAAAATGTTGACGATCTGTAGGTCGGAAGTGGCCTAATGCTAAGAACACGTTATAGACCTCAACCTAGCGCAGGCTTGAGGTCAGTGTGAGAAGGACGATCATCGGAAGAAAATTTTGATGGTGGCTAGAACTTAGAGAGATGGCTTTGATGCCATATTAAATCAGTTAAAGAAACTAATATTTATATATATGAGAGCAATTCTCGAGAATATATAGACATATGATTACATGATATAGTAACTCCAAAACACATAAACACACCTAAATAACAAAAATGCAAATTCTAAATAATGTTATGGCCTAGTTCCAGGTGAAAAGAAAGTATACAAAGTAAGCTCAAATAGCCTCAAATAAACTAATAGTGTTTATACCGAACTGAAATGATCTCAAAAGTTTAAAGTCTAAATAAGACTTTCAAACAAGAAAGGTCGGGGCCGAGACTGAGGTTAGGTCAAGACTAAGGTAAGCCCCAACCCAAACTCTAGGGCCTAAGAATAAAGACTGACCATGGTTATGACATTGGCACTTCTATAAATTCCTAATTACTCACTTTCTATCTCTTCTTTATTTTCTTTGAAATAAATCATTGTCTCTAAGTTCTCATATCTTAATATTTATTTCGTTCTAAGTCTTGTTCACAATATGTTACGATGAGGCACATTCTACCTAATCGTCCATACCAGATGATTCTAAGGAGACTGAAGTTCTAAAAGAGAAGGTTCGATTGAAATTGGAGAAAATTAATACAAAATATAAAGTGACAAGAAAATGTGAGAGAAATTCTTTGAAGAAAAAGATATGGCGTTATCCAAGACATTTAATGTGGCAGATCTCTATGAACATCACCTACCAAGCAGTTATATATATCCAGATTATAACTTAAGGACGAGTTCTTTTGAAGAGGAGAGGCTGGTAGGAGATCAAGGCAGAAAACAACAAAGCTGTTGAAGCCTTCATCAGCTATCGACAACATGAAGTTCAGCTGTCGACATCGACCTCAACCCTGTCGACAGACTGACTTCAAGAGGCTTTCACGAGAGTTGAGAATATACAGTCTGTCGACAGAGCCTTTTTTTGTAGACATGCCTGGGCATATTAGCAGTATCCGACTCTTGACATGATTTAGTTTTTCAAGTTTGAATTGAACTCTGATTGGTTTAATTTTTTTTTAATTAGATTCTAGTTAGAGCCTATATAAGACTATTATATCTTTATTTTTTTGTATTCAAGTTTTAATAATCAATTAAATTGAGTCTTTTCTCTTTCAATTGCTCGTGAATTCGAGTTGTTTATCTTTTGCTCATGGATTTGAGTGTTTTTTCCTACCTGAAACTATCTTTCATAATTCGTTGGTGCTAGAACGAGATTTAGCAGGTGTTGTTCGCTTTCTTGTTTGCATCACTTGAGGAAGAGGATATACACACCTCTTTGCATTAAATACGAAGAACACTTGACTAAGCCACAACCTTTATACTTATAAAGAATACATCAACAACAACTAAGCCATTTGTCCCAAGTATTTGGGGGTAGGCTACATGAACAAAAAGAGAATTACGTCAGATCGGGCACATGGATCAACTTTATACTTATAAAGAACATTCAGTAAAATATTGAGTGTACAAATCTAAGCAGTTATTGAGCCTTCATCTCCATTTACTTTCTCTATCCACTTCTCGTTCAAGAGTGCATTACTTGGAGAAATAAAAAAAAATTCCCTTTTTCTATTCTTCTCTAGATTCCCCCCCCCCCCCCCCTAAATTCTCATTCAAAGTGTCAATTATTGAGAAATTTATTGTCACTCATCAACTGCAATTACATCCTCATATGTATTTTCTATTTTGAAGATTTATGTGCTTTGATTGAATTCTCACTTGTTGTTGGAGAACAAAAAATTACTCATGTGATCTTGAGCACCCTTTGGTGCAGAGGAGAAGGTCCAATTCCTGGGGAAGTAGTTTGGTGGTTGATTACTCTTCCTGTTTGGATTCAAGGAAGGAAGCAGGCAGAAGTGAGGAAGTGGGAAGTGTCATTTTTCACTTCCACTGTCCATCCAAACACCAGAAGAAAAAAAATCCCCTTTTCTTTTTCTCTTTCCCTTACACAATTATTTCCTTACTTCCAGGGTGCTACAGTTAATTTTGTAATCATGTAAATCTCATTTGTGATAAGTTGTAGCTTAAAACAATTAATTTTGTGGTCATGTAAATTTTACTTGCATTCTAATTACAGTGCATTTTTTTATAATTAATTTTATTTTAATATTATTTTACGGTTAACTTTGTGTTCAACCTTTCCACTTTCACTTCACATTACCAATCAAATACTGAAAAAGACATTACACTTTTTGAATCACACTTTTCAACTACAATACTCTCGAGTTAGAGTGTTAACATTTAATCTAATAATTAAAAAAGATTAATCTAATACATAAAAATATTAATGTAAAAATTCTAACAATAAGAAAGATTAATTCAATAATAAAATATTAATTTAATAATAAAAACATTTACTGATAAAAAATTTACTCTAATAATATAAAAAAATAATCTAATAATAAAAAATATTAATCTAATAATAAAAAACTTTAAACTAATTAAAAAATATTAATCTATTAATAAAAAAAATATTACAAATGAGTCTGAAAGTGGGTCTATAAGTGGGCCACAAAATTAATTATGGGGATTTCATGTCAGCAACTTAAGTCAAACCGTAATTAGAAAAAAACTCACTTGCATAATTTTATTCACTTCTATCATATCTTTTTTTAAAGTAAATATGTGCGCCCACGTGCTGAAGTCCTCATCAACGCCGAAAGACAAAAATGCCTCTAAATAATCGCTTCAAAAAAAGCAGACAGCTTCGAAAATGCCTTATTTTCGAGGACTGCGGTTGCAGTCCTCAAAAAATGATCACAGTATAGAAGTTGCGTCTATGATCACAGTTCTTACAAAAATGTTTTATTTCCGACGATTGTGATTATGATCGCAGTCCTCACAAAATGCACTATTAGTCACAATCCTCATAAAAATATCATGTTTCTGAGTTTTTATAGGAGTGCGACCATGATCACATTTCTCTTTATTAGGATTGCGACCATGATCGCAGTATTCACAAAAATGTTATATTTGAGCCTTTATGAGCACTGCGACACCATGATCACAATCCTCACAAAATACCCTATTTTTTAGTCAGTGCTCACAGAGAACTGCGATCATGGGTCACAATCTTCATATAAGCATCACCTTAATTAGCAGACCGTCCACTAATATCGAATGATCCCTAATGCTTTCCAGATCTAAACACAATCAAAACTCATCGCGAGCACGAACAAACGAGATTTGCAAAAAGTCAACCAAAAAAAAAATTTAGGGGCTCCGCCTCCTTCCAACTCCCAGGTCGACCCTCGAATAACTCTACGTCGGGTCAAGAATGAGGGTAGAGTAACGTTTGGGATGATGGAGAAGGTAAAATAGGAAATAAAAAATATATAAAGAATTTGTGATTGGAGGAATCAGTTAACGCTGACGTGAATGAGAGTAGTGAACAAAAATTATGAAGCTGAGTTTTTTTTTTTTTCTAATTATGAAACGAAATAGGTGGGTGCAACCCAAAATTATAAGCAAAAACAGAGTAAAAGAGGAAAAAGAATGAGCCGGATTTAATTGACGTGCCTTGTTTTTGGAGTGGATCCAGCCAGCGCAAGGACTCATGTAGCCCAAATAGTATGGATGGGTAGCTCATTCAACGGGCTGAATGTCTTAAAGCCATCAATCCAGACTCCAAAGGCCCAGTGGTCTACCAAAAATGGGCTGGATCCAATTATTCAAAAGGCCTGGGTACAGACCCGAACCCGCTTAGTCTATCGCAGAGCATATTAAAAAGCCAGGCGCCGTGAACGATCTTCTCCAACCCGAGCGAAACCCTATCTTTTCGATCAAAACCATAACGTTCGAATGGCAGGGTATCGATCTCATCGCCGGCGGCAGGAGCAAGAAGACGAAGCGCACCGCCCCGAAAATCCGAGGACGTGTACCTCAAGATCCTCGTCAAGGTACTTCGAATCGATCGGAGCTTTCTTTTTTTTTTTATGAGATTTTGGATTATTTTGCGTTTTGATCTGTTGTTTGTTGTTTGTTTTATAGTTGTATAAGTTTTTGGTGAGAAGGACTGGGAGCAGCTTCAATGCGGTGATCTTGAAGAGGTTGTTCATGAGCAGGACCAACAAGCCTCCGATCTCGCTCAAGAGGCTCATCACCTTCATGAAATGCAAGGTTTTGATCGCGTAAAAAAATCGTTTCTTTTTGGTCTTACGAATGCATTGATTAAAGTGTACACAATTGATTTTGAATGTTTGTTATCAATGTATTTCTAATTGTGATTTACTAAAATTTTAATCATTTAACGTTTAATGGCATCTCGGTGGCTTTGAGCAATGCATCTAATTTCTCAGCCAGATTTATACACGTTTTCTTCGTGAAATGATGTATGGATATCTTCGATTTATGTTTGTTACTATAGATATTTGTTTCCGTATTTAAGTTATGAATTTTGTTAAGGGACTAGAAACAAATTGGTCAGAAACTCATGAATTAATTAGAATCTTCATCAAATATGAATGCAATTTTATATTGAATATTGGGATTATAGGATATGATTACTTTGTTTTGTTTAAGACAGTGAATTCGTTGTGGTGTACAGTATGGCCTTTTGAGCCCTTTCTTGGGTAATTAATTGAGAAACATAGCGAACAGTTATTCTAACATCTGCTGTCAAATGACAGTAAAATGCAATTGCACTGTCATAACATGTTAATTTTACTTTCTTCGCTTTTATATATGTGGATTGTCAACTAAAAGTCTAAAATTTTCCAAATTTGTCTTAAATCTTATTGTTATTTTCAGCCTGTTTTAAAATTTGGCTTGTATTTAGGCCAAAAGTTTGGGATTATATTATAATTTCTTATTATTTTTTGATTATCAAATAGGAGGGCAAGATTGCTGTCATTGTTGGCCCAGTGACAGATGATAAGAGGGTGTACGAGGTTCGTGCACTGAAGGTGGCAGCTTTGATTGAGGTTCACGGAGACTGCGAGGGCAAGGATTATTAAGGCTGGTGGTGAATGCTTGACCTTTGGCCAGCTTGCCCGTAGGGCACCACTCGGTCAGAATACGGTATGGATTTTATCATGTCTAAAATCTCTATGGCCTGTAAAATTTTATTTATCATGTAAATCCATGTTGTTAATATGTATAATTTTTACCTGTTTTTTGATAATGCAACAATTGAATGAGTGAGTGGATCTTGTTTTTCTTCCTGTATTTTTATAAACATAGGGTCTTAGTTGCCGGTATGCAAGTGCAGAGATTTAAAAGATAGGGGAACCAGCTTATCTTATTTTTCTATTTAAGTTTTTACATTGTCACTTTGTATTGATTTTTTTAACATATCATGAAGTATTTATTTCTTTTTGTTTTTGTCCACGGTGATAACTTGACTTGTGACAAATAGATTTTAATGTCTTAACTTTTTTCCATCACATTATGTGTGATTAATTCTTTTGAGCATTCAAATTTACATTCTTGTTTGACGCAATGGCTATTTTCAATCATTTTAGTATATTGTTTATCTCTTCAAACTTACATACCTGTTGCTTATTTTTTTTAATCTCGACGTATTAGTTATTGTAGCCATTTTTCCATCTCGACAAGTATTTAGCTATATGCATTATTTCTCACATTTCAAAGTTCCAACTAATTTATTCTAACTAATCATTGTGCAAAACCTTTCATGCGTGTGAATGGGGAGTGGTTATCTTGTCTCAACAATTATTCTAGGTTCTATTGATGGGATATTGTCGAGGGGTAAGGATATATGTATATGTTTTGTGCATGTATGGGGTTGAGAGGGGGGTTCTGAGAGCTGTAGCTAGGATTTCTTTCTTTTAGTGTAGTGTAGGTGTTCTTCCTTTTTCTTTTGTTTTTTTTATTTTCTTTTAGATTCATGTATTAGGGCAGAGAGATTCAGAGAGAGAAATATAGAGAGAATGATGTAATAGATGGTGACAATATATGTAATTTTCCTCTTTTCTTCAATGGTTTCTTTTTCTAACCTAACATGACTAGCTAACTTCATTTCATAGCAATCTAATTACTAACCACTAATCATATAACTTCTTGGTAATCCATATGAATCTAATAGCCTCTACTAGGCCTTGCTCGTGCAAGAGCCATTGATGACTCATGATGATGGGTTCTAACATCTAATTTGCTAACCAAACTAACTCTTATTTCATGCTTGCTTCTAGGTTTTGACGATCTAAGATTTGTATTAACTTGCTCTTGATGTAAGTTTTTAATGTGAGGAACCATCATATGTGCCATGCTTTGTATTGTCTCTTGAAGCCAAGTACTAGTGATGACCAAGGATTCATGTGAGGCAACTATCACTAAGAGGTTAGCATAATTAGTGGACCAATTAGTAGTTAATTGCCATGAATCTTCTTCTCATTTTTATCTTGTTTTCAACCTACTTCTTCAACATAAAAATACCATTTTTATTCATCACCTATCTCTTCTATCTCTTCTTTTTTTATTTTGTTTCTAAAATTATTTTTCAAAACTCTTCTTATTTCATTTTCCTTTTTTCTCATTTTTATTTTCTTATTTTTGTTTCCATCGATTTACAACCACTTCTTATTTGTTTCTCATCGGGGCTGTTTGGTTAGGGGTGGAAGTGAGGAAGTGCGAAAGTAGTAATAGTTTCCTTTGGAACTTGGGAATTGGTTAGTGAGTTTTTTGGTGTTAGGATGTTGTTGAGAAGTGTGGTTTGAAAAATGTTATGTCTTTTCTGGTGTCTGAATGGTAATGTGAAAGTGAAAGTGAAAAAGTTGATCACAAAGTTGATCGTAAAAAATATTAAAATAAAAATTAATTAAGAAAAATAAAAATTAGATTGTAATTAGAATGCAAGTGGGTTTACATGATCACAAAATAACTGTTTTGAGTTATAACTTATTACAAATGAGATTTATATGACGACAAAATTAACTATAGCACCCTGAAAGTGAGGAAGCGATTGTGTAAAAGGGAAAAGAGAAAAGGAAAAAGGGTTTTCTCATTTTACTTTTTCGATGTTTGGATAGATAGGGAAGTGAGCAATTATATTTCCCTATTTCCTTACTTTTGCCCACTTCCTTGCAACCGAACATGCCTGATCGTCGTTTTCATCGCCTTCTCCTCCTGTCATTTTTGGTTTTCTATTCTTTTTTTCTTTCCTCTTTTTTTAACAAAGAACTTGTTAACATATCACGTGAATAAGAACTGTTAATGCTTCTCGTCTCGCATCCCTGTGGATTTGACCTGTTGAGCCATCATGCTATAACAGAAGTATCGAGGGAATATTAGCATAAACGCTTTCACACTGATTTTCAAAATACACGTTTCCAAGTGTTTGTTTTACCCCCGATCAAATTTTGGCGCCGTTGCCGGGGATAAATAGGCAGCACACGGTCTGGCTAAATACGGTTATACTCCACCGCTTGATCACCATCTCCCAACGCACTAAGGGTGCAAAGTACTCGCATCCTGTTTTAGTCACCGGCCTATGTAGGAATTTTCTACCAGACGAGGTCTTCTCTACTTATGACCGAGTCTTTGTAACCCAAGAACGTATAACTAGTGTGTATAACTGTTGCTTACACGCTGTGCGGATAACTAGTGTTCAACCTGAGGATATCCCAGCTGAGTCCTCTTCTGAGGAACTGTTGGTGGAGGATGATGAGCCTGAGTTTTGGCGGTAATCACCACCCACCGATTCGAGAGCCTTCATGTCTTCCATTTGGAGAGGCATGAAGAAAAATTTTAAAAGGCAAATTAGGCTGAGAAAACAAATGGAGGAGCAGACCAAATGACTTGATCGTATAGAGGAGGGCTTAAGAAGATTATGGTCGGCCGCCCGAGCACTTTGGCTGGTCTGAGTCGTAGGCGAGGGTGACATCCAATTCACTCACCTTATTTCATGCCTCCATTTCTTATTACATGCATTGAGGACAATGCATGAGATAGGTGTGAGGGGAGGGTACTAACATAGATTTTTTTATTTTCTTTTTAGATTTAGATTTTTCTTTCTTATTTTTCCTTTTAGTTGCCTTTTAGATTTTCTCTCTTTCTTTCTTTTAGCATTTTTAGATTTTTCTTTCTTTTAGGAAATTTCTTTCCTTCAGAAATTTCGTTTCCTTAAAAAAATATATAAAAATATATTTGATCAATTTTAAGAAAATTAACTTGATCTTAGAAATTAGGGATACTCTAAACTAGGATTTCTTAATATAAGTTAAAATAAGAAGAATTGTTGGATTTTTAGGTTTAAGAAAGAGTAGAAAGATAATTAGATTTTGAATTTTTCCTAAGTATTATATACATTTACATGTTGAGGGATTAAAACAAATAAATACCTTTATTTATTAAAAAATATACATACAATAAAATTTTTTGTAAATATAAATAAATAAACACTTGATCACCAATTAAGCTGGTTAGTTGTGCCTTAGGAAGCATGATCAGTCACGCCTAAAGGTGGTTAAGTCCTTAGCATTCGTGGCCTTGTTTACTCGAGTCCTTGAACCCGAGGGATGTATTCTCATCTGGTGCCCTAAGATCGTCTGGTCTGGGAGTCATCGGTTAAAGGCTCGCTACATGGGTAAATTAGAAAGCCTAATGAAGCTAAGGAAAATAATAAGTGTACATATATGTCTATAGAATATATATATATATGTATATGAAAATATAAATAAAGCTACCATAGAATACTTGATCACCAATTAAGCTGGTTAGTTGTGCCTTAGGAAGCATGATCAGTCACGCCTAAAGGTGGTTAAGTCCTTAGCATTCGTGGCCTTATTTACTCGAGTCCTTAAACCTGAGGGATGTATTCTCATCTGGTGCCCTAAGATCGTCTGGTCTGGGAGTCATCGGTTAAAGGCTCGCTACATGGGTAAATTAGAAAGCCTAATGAAGCTAAGAAAAATAATAAGTGTACATATATGTCTATATAATATATATATGTGTGTGTGTATGTATATGTATATGAAAATATAAATAAAGGTACCATAGAACACTTGATCACCAATTAAGCTGGTTAGTTGTGCCTTAGGAAGCATGATCAGTCACGCCTAAAGGTGGTTAAGTCCTTAGCATTCGTGGCCTTGCTTACTCGAGTCCTTGAACCCGAGGGATGTATTCTCATCTGGTGCCCTAAGATCGTCTGGTCTGGGAGTCATCGGTTAAGGGCTCGCTACATGGGTAAATTAGAAAGCCTAATGAAGCTAAGGAAAATAATAAGTGTACATATGTCTATAGAATATATATATATATGTATATGTATATGAAAATATAAATAAAGCTACCATAGAACACTTGATCACCAATTAAGCTGGTTAGTTGTGCCTTAGGAAGCATGATCAGTCACGCCTAAAGGTGGTTAAGTCTTTAGCATTCGTGGCCTTGTTTACTCGAGTCCTTGAACCCGAGGGATGTATTCTCATCTGGTGCCCTAAGATCGTCTGGTCTGGGAGTCATCGGTTAAAGGCTCGCTACATGGGTAAATTAGAAAGCCTAATGAAGCTAAGGAAAATAATAAATGTACATATGCATATATATATATATATATATATATATATATATATATCAAGGTTCTAAGTCTCAGATATCGGGATCGTATCGGATGGGGTTTTTTATATCGGATATCGGGGGAGATATCGGGGATACGTGCGCATATCGGGCATTCATATCAGACGCTATATATAATGAAATATGGATAATTAAAAGTTGGTTTAGAGTCATTGATATCTACCTAATAAAAAAGATGTAATATGCTTGCAAAGGCAGTAAAAAAGGTACATTTTCACGCATTCGTGTAATAAATAAGTTATTTCATATCGGACGATATATCGGGCGATTTATCGGCCAATATTTCAAATATCGGCCTTTTTTTGCTGCAAACGATATGGCGAACGATTTCTCCATATCGTATCGGCAGTAGGCAAAAAAGGAGATATCGGGCGATATCTCGGCTGACTCGGGCAATATTTAAAACAGGGATATATGAAAATATAGATAAAGGTATCATAGTCTAAGTGCAATTCCTCATACATATAAGTGTATATATTCTAGGCTTGATGTAAAATCCAATGATCAATCTACTTTTAAAACTTAACCTTAATTAAAGACAGAGCTTCAAGTGGAGACATATAATTAAGAATAGTTTAGGTTAACCTAAAACCCTAAAGATCACTTAATTTTTGGAAAATGGATCATAAAAAATTATCTTTCTTATCTTTCAAAATAAGGTTTTTAAAACCACTAACATTTTTTTTTCTTTTTATGGATTTTGTGCGTGTAATCGGCTGAAAACCCTCAGGAGATAAAACTCTTCCTTTAGGGGTAACGTAGAGGTTTAACGGCATGTTGTACATTGCAATCACGTCACCTGCAAAAGTGGTGTAATAACTCTAATTTAGGATTTTTTGCCTTTGCTTATTTTTCTCGAGGAAGAGCAAAACCTAGTTATGGGGGTGCGATTACTATTCATTTTTGTATTATTTTCATCTCATTTCCTATGCATTTTTCAATAAAAATATTGTTTTAATGGCTTTTTCTCTGAATTTTCATGTTCACAATCAAATGGAGAAGGCCTAAATCCTAGTTAAAAAGAGGATTAAAAGAGAATTATTTGAAGCCCATCCAAAAACCCCAAACCTGTAACGAATTAGAGAATATTCTTAGGATATTAGAAGCTTCTACAGGACATCTGGACAAAGCCAGGCTGTCAGAGCTGTCGCTGGCGTAACAGCCAAGATGCTGCCACGAAAACGCGACTCTGGCTGTAGATCGTTTGATGTATCATTTCATCCGAGAACTACGATGGAAAGGGATTAGGGTTTTGGTGCTTATATAAAGACCCCAGGGTCTCTGATTGTAGTAGTTCGAAATAATTAGAAAATAGGGAGAAAAGCTTAGGATTTCTTTAGGATTTCTTTAGAGTTCTCTTGTACTTTCATTTTTCTTAGTTCCAGAAAAGAGAAAGGGTGGGAGTGAGAATTCTGTATTTGAAGGTGATAATCAATGCAAAGCTCCATGTTCTTCCTCTAGTTTCTTTTTGCTTTATTTTCAAGCTTTTTTACTTGCAATTAGTGTAACTATGCTTTCTTTCATGCTTTACATTTCCATGGCTAGCTAACTCACTAATATGACTAACATCTAACACTACTAACTACTAACTCTTGGATGATACAACTCATGTGATTCATTGGATGCATCTAATTTCTAATCTTGTGCTTATAAGTAAGTATTCTTGATTCTCAATGAAGATGAGTGATATTTTATTGAAGTTGTGTTTCTCTCCAAATGACTCATGTGTGCCTCTTTTAGTGCCTCGTCACTTTGGCAAGTGTCTTGATAGAACATGATGATGGGTTTACTTTGAAATGCTAACAATTTAATGCATAAGCTTCTTATTTCATGCTTGCTAGAACAATGGCTTGATGATCTAATGAACTTGACATTTTTGTTATGCATTGTTAATTTGTGAATCTCAACTCTTATGTTCCATTCTTGTTTATCTATTGAGAGCCCCTGATTCAAGAAGGCCACATAACCAAGTTAAGAGAGGAACACTCCAACAGTTGGGCTATCTTTTAGACTTGATGAATTAAGATGGACATATTACCAATGAATCCACATGAGGCACAATTCATCTAAGTGATTAGTAAGTTAGTAGTGTAAAGTTATTAGTTAGTCATGATCTTCCTTCAATTGTTAAAACTCTTTTCTTAAGAAGTAACTTGTTTTCTCCTTTCAAATCTCTTTTTTTTCCTAAACAAAACTACTTTCTTTTTGTTTTTTAAATCATGACTTCATTCGCCGTTTTCATCTTGCATCTCTTGTTTTCTTTTTCTTTTTCTTTAATTCACAACAACCATAACTCCATAACCTCCTTTACTTTCTTTTTCTTTCATTCTTAAAACAAAGAACTTTCGTTTCTTTTCAAGAACAAGAACTACAAAAATCGAACAAAGCTTCCATCGCATACCCTCACTGCCGATATGACTTGTTATAACTTTTTGCTACAATGGTAGTTCGAGGGAGCATATAAATACAATCTCAGGGCTTGAACATAGACATATCAACCAGCACGGTTTGCTCTGAATTTCTGCACTTTTCCACCTCAAGAAGCATGATTATTCACGCCTAACGGTGGTCAAAAGAAAAAAATAATCCCCTAAGCTTTATGGCCTAGTTTACTCGAGTCCTTAACCTGACAGATGTTTTCTCATCTGGTGCCCTAAGATCGTCTGGTCTGGGAGTCGGTCAAATGCTCACTACCCGGGTAAACTAGAAAGTCTAAGAAAAGTAAGGAAAGAAAAAGGGAAAAATATACGTAAATAAATGACTATTGTTAGAGTTGAAATCCTAGAAATCTTCACTGTTCACAAAATGCATATTATCTAGGTTTTATTAAGGATAAAATTTTGCGTCCACAAAAACAGTAAAATTCACACTTTTAATAGAACCAATAAGCCCCGCTTTCTCAAATTTTCTGGTACGTAGTACTGTCCCGATCATTTGGACCCCACAGTTCAATTTCCCCCCAATCTATTCCAATTCTTGATCTTGAAGGAGATGAAGAGAATGCCCATCACAAAACTAAGTATCAAATAAAAAAAGCAGTCGGTGAGGCCGAGGAATCTGGTGCTGCCACGACCACGGCTCAGAGAACTCGTGGCAGCACCACCACTGGCCGCTCCCCATCTCTGCCATGTTCACAAGCAAAAACTGATAAAAAAAATAAAAAAATAAAAAAAAATGCATAAATGTTTGTATGAATGGAGTAATGAATGAATGTCTTCCCTCAAAAAAAAATGAGAGAATGTATGTACATTACAGTATAGTTTGTTATCAGGTTTTTTTGGCTCCATATCCATAGATTTTAATATCATTGAGAACCAAATATGTATTTTTTGATTCTCATACAACAAAACCCAGATATGTTGGCCTAGCTTGAAAAGTTAAGAGCCGCTTAGTGGCCAATTAGTGGCCTAGGACAATTGCCTATATGAGCCGACATAGAGATTTCAATTCATCGCTTGGGCTAGCTCGAGCTAGCCCAAAACAACCAAAGATCACGGCATGCACGATTTATTAGGCAAGTACCAAAGTTTGGCTCTTGTCCTCATGTAAGGCCTCTTTCCACATTCACATGCTTCTTCTTGTGGTTTCTTATGCTCTAGCTCTCACCACACACACACACACGGTCAGTGTCGCGTTGATATCTTTTTTTTAGAGGCCTATCCAAGAATTTGCTTTCCCTCATGAGTAATATATTCCCATGGTCTAAAGAGATCAATAAGTTTTCTATGGATAAGAAGATATATACATGTATGTAGAGAGAACAATCATCAACATAAACGTGTCTTCTGAGCTTTATCAAAGGCCATGATGCCATAAGGGTGTACTTTAAATCCATCCTACTTTAAATCCTGCCGGATAATATCGCATAAATGTTCTATTTATTTTTGGTGCCGACACCATTCTATGTAGGCTAGCTCTCCTCTCAGCCAGAGTTGATTCATGCTCTCAAATTAAGTTGTTTGTTCTCAGAAATTGAGTTTGACTTCAGTTCTAGGATCAAAGCGAGGAACAAGTTGTAGTACATTATTCTTCTTTTGGCCCAGTTGTTTATATGTGTTGAAGAATTTTCAAAGGATGCCCATTGACATTCTCGACAATATATTCGCTTGAAGGCCTCATGATATGTAAGTAGATAAGAGAGAGTGAATGGATATGCATGTATTACATCTTCTCATATACTTGGATGATTTTTCCCATTTTCCATTGTAGTTGTCCTTATAACATTTGTCGGTTTCTATCTAGGCACAAAGGCAAAATTAATCCATTGCCTGTAATTGATGCATCTTCGCCAGATTACATCGTATTGATCAGTCGAGTGCATGGTTCTGTATGACAAACTGTTTATCATTTATCGGAATGATTTTGACTGCCCAACAACAACATCTATATGTACTCTGATGCTAACTGTTCATTCTGCATCATCATGCATCTATGTTTAAGTGGATAATCCACAATTCAGTGAGATCAATGAATTCAAAAAATACATAAGCGTTGATGTGTGTGTATTCAGAGGGAGAGAGACTTGTGTCATTCCGGAAGGATTTGAGATCGAATGTTTCTCACTCAAGTACAATCTTATGACATCCGAATGTAAGATCTACTCTGTTAAAGTTGATCTGCATTATTTCAAGTAAGTAAAAATCAAAAATCATATAATTTGAATGTTTTTGCCCATTAATCAAGTAAGCGCAAAATGAACGGTCGAAATAGTGAGTTAGTTAATTTAATGGTGTAAAGTATTTGAATTCTAACAAAAATTCATTTGTGAGGGGTTTTTAAGTGTTTAGATGTTGATAAAATGATCCGATCGAGAACTTGTATGTTTAAAGACGTAGATCTACGCGATATTTTATTTTTCAATCGTCCATTTTGCGCCTACCTAATGGATTGTCCATTTAGTTTTTAGTTACTTAGAATAATGTTGATCAACTTCAACGGAAGGGATTTTTCATACGAATGTCGTAGAGTTATATTGAGAAGGATTCAAGCTCGAATTTTTCCGGAATGACACAAGTCTCTCTCTCTATTTATATATATATATATATATATATATATATATATATATATATATATATATATATATATATATATATATGAGAAAAATGTATCTCAGTCGCCAGCTGAGAGAGACTCTTTCAGCTGTCACTTTAATATGATCGCAAACTTGCTACAACATGGTCGCAGTCCGCTATAACATAGTCGTCGTCCTAAAAAATCATATAATTTCAGTGTAATTTGGATTGCGACCAAGGTAGCAGTCCTCAGAAAAAGACTGCGACCATGGCAGCAGTCCCTATAAAACACAGCGACATAATCTCCTCATATAAAACTGTGACCATGGTATCAACACCCAAAATAGTGGTTGAAATTTAGCCACGTTGCGCCAACTGAGGGAGTCTCAGCTGGCGACTGAGGTACAAATACCTCTCTCTCTATATATATTTATATACAGAAATATGTAAAACAAAAATAAATCTAAAAAGTTAAAATGATATTAAAAAATTTAAATTCAAAATTTTTCTTTTCAGAAACTGCGACTTCGATTGCAGTTTCAGAAATAAAAAAATAAAATAAATTGTTTCAAGTCACAGTAATGGATTTTTATTTAATTAAAACATCTTTCAAAAAAAACTTGAACATTAATGAGATCGTTGTTGCATTCTTTTAAAATAAATTATTTTCTAAATTTTAGTAATTAAGATTTGTAATTTTTTTGTTTGAAAAAACTCAAAAATTTCAGATCTGTAATTTTTTTTGTGGAGGAACAGTTGTAGCCAGTTTAAATGTAAAACTGAGGGTATTTTAGTCATTGGGCGACGAAAAGTGGTTGAGGGTCTCCTTTTACCGCCTAAATTTTCGACTTCTCTGCGACTGATATGAAACCACATCATGCCGGCTGAGAAACTCTCTCAGCTGGCGGCTGAGGTTCAGTAACCCCCCCCCACACACACATATATACATATATACACATACATACATATATATATACATATATACACATACATACATATATATATATATTACACACACTCTCATCCTCTCAAGTAGCTCGAAAGTACATGGATGAATGTCCATTACCACCCGAAGAATATGCTTGGACATTGAATTGATTTCGACATGCATGCAACCGAGTTTGAGTCCTAAGCCTATCACTGCGAAAAAAAGGATTACGGCCAAATTTTGTTCCTTGTTTGGATCCTACAACACAGGTCAATCTCAACTCGATTCAAAGAAAGCTGTACTCATGGATTAGCTGCATTGACTTTTTTTGCAGGAATTAGAGAATTTGGATAATTGTAGCTGCGTAATAATAAGTGAATTTACAAGCTTTTGTTCGTTGCTAGATATCTTTTGTAGATAACTGAGATTTCTTTCAGAACTTCACTATCTCTCTCTCACTGAAAAGAAGCAGTAAAACTTTTGACATACCCTGTTATGGGACAATAAAGCAGAAGATGCATTTGGCAAATCATGGGAGATGCATGTTAGACTCATCTCTATCCTGTTATCAAAGAAAAGATTGCAAGCTTTAGATGGAAGTTTGAAGTGTTTAAATAGAGAAAAATGGGAACAAAGGGTGTGCCCTTTGGGTACTTAGAGTTTTCGCGTACGATTAGGGGAAATCATGCCCGCGCCGCCGGCGCTTTCGGATTCGGGTTCCCTACCCGGTCTGGTTCTTTTTGAACCGGGTCTCACGGGTAAGGGTTACAGCGGATCGCGCCCGCTCCGCTGTCCGGACCCGCGCAACGTCTGACAGGAAATCGTCGCGATCTGTTGCAATGGTTCAGAGCGAACCGTTGCAACCGTTCGGATAATCTGCCCTTCTCGGAGCGCTATAAATTGGGCTCCTTTCTTCCATTTGAAACACACAGCAACACAGACAAACAAATCCGATCTTCTGCAACTTTAGATTTTGAAGTGCAACCCAGATTCTGTAGCAAGCTTTGTTCTGAAAGAAGGCTCAGAAAATTCAACAGATTCTTTAACAGAATTGTCTGAATCTATGACTTCCAAAGAAGAATATTCTTCTCTCTTTTCTTTACAGTGGTGTTCCTCCAAAGTAAAGACAAATATTCTTCCTGAGTTTTGTGTTGGTCTTGCTGCTTTGATAATCCTATGAAGGTGCTGGTTAACTACGGTTCTACCGTGCGGTGATTTGGTAGCACTATCCAAATACCGTGAAAGAGTGTTGTATCTTGGGAGACCAGCGTCTAGTAACCCGTTAGCACCGTAGTGGGGGATGTAATTGTCTTGCACGGAATAAGTAGTGCTATAAGCATACCTGACTCCAAGTACTGTATAAGTGAATTAATATTCTTTATACAAGGGTTATACTGATATACAGTATATTGAGACTGACTTGTACTAGTCTAATTGGTGTTTAACCAAGGAAGGTAATTGAAAGGTGGTTCTATAATTAAGGAACGTTCTATTGAACGGAAAACCTCCCACCTGATATTCACCGACCTGGCTAATTAGATCAGTGACATTGATTAATATACAGTATATTGAGACTGACTTGTACTAGTCTAATTGGTGTTTAACCAAGGAAGGTAATTGAAAGGTGGTTCTATAATTAAGGAACGTTCTATTGAACGGAAAACCTCCCACCTGATATTCACCGACCTGGCCAATTAGATCAGTGACATTGATTAGTTGTCAGATTGATTCCTAGACATAACAATCTTAAGACAATTAAGCCTTAGGAATCATTGAAGTTACTTCTGTTCTGCTTGAAATTGCAGAAAATGTCTGAGACTAATCAAGACAGTTCAATTAAGTCACCAAACATGCAGATTCAAATTTTGATGCCTGCTCCACTTCCTAACCCGATGCCGGAGAAGCCAAAAAAAATTCGATGGTATGGAATTCAAGAGGTGGCAACAGAAGATGCTCTTCTACTTGACCACTCTGCATTTGGTCAAATTCCTACAAGAGGATCCACCAGAACCCTGAACTGATCGGGACTCGGTCCTTGCAGTCGATGCATGGACGAAAGGTGACTTCCTTTGCTGAAACAATATTTTAAATGGACTGGATGACTCTCTTTACAATGTCTACAGTCCAATCACAACAGTAAAGAAGTTATGGCCAGTCTTGATAAGAAGTACAAGGTTGAGGATGTCGGTACCAAGAAGTTCGTCGTAGGACGATTTCTGGAGTACAAGATGGTGGGCAACAAGACTGTGATCAGTCAGGTGCAAGAATTCCAACTTATCTCGCACGAGATAGAGGCTGAATCTATAAATCTACCTGAAACTTTTCAAATTGCTATTATTGTGGAGAAACTCTCATTTGCGTGGAGAGATTTCAAGAACTACCTGAAGCACAAGCGTAAGGAGTTGAAGTTAGAAGATCTCATTGTGAGGCTTCGAATTGAGGAGGACAACCGAAAGTCTGAGAAAATGAGCAATAAGAACTCCTATGAAGCCAGGGCTAATGTGATCGAAGACTCAAAGGGGAAAGCGTTTACTTCCAAAGGCTTAAAGCGGAAGAAGACTGCCCAAGGGTACAAAGGTAAGGTCCAAAAAGGCAAGAGCATGCACTTCAAGGGAACTTGCTATATCTGCAACAAAGAGGCTTAAGGCTTAAGGCGAATGAATATCGCAGCCGTCTCAAAAAGAACAAGAAGAACCATCCACAAGCAAACCTGACCGATCATGCGTCACCAAGCCTTTTAGCTTGGTGTCAGAAGTGAATCTGACGACCAACAATAAGGATTGGTGGGTAGACACTGAGGCTACTTGGCACATCTGCTCTGAAAAATTATTATTCTCTGTATATCAAAAACTAGAGTAAGATGAGCAACTCTTCATGAGAAACTCAGCCGCCTGCAAGGTTGAGGGAAAAGAAAAGGTTATCTTGAAGTGGACATCTGGAAAAGAGCTTACTTTGAACAATGTGCTACATGTTCCCGATATCCGTAGGAATCTGATCTCTGGATCAATATTTAGTGAGAAAGGATATAGAATGGTTTTCGAATCAGATAAATTTGTACTTACTAAGGGTGGGATGTATGTGGGTAAGGGTTATCTTGTTGGTGACCTTTTTAAGGCCAATGCTGCAGTTGTGGACAAAAAATCCGTGTATTTGTACCCTAAGCTTATAAATAAAGAAAAGTCTTCTATTTATTTGCTTGAGTCTCTTATTTTATGGCATGCTAGATTAGAGCATATAAATTACAAGTCTTTAAAAAACTTCTCTAATCTAGGATATATTCCTAAACTCAACTTAGAAGAAATTTGCAAGTGTGAGATTAGTGTTAAGGCCAAGTTCGCGAAAAATTCATTTCACTCAATTGATCGAAATACAGAACCGTTCAGGTTAATTCATAGCGATTCGTGTGACTTAAAGTTTACGCCAACTAGAGTGGAAAAAGTATTTTATTACTTTTATTGATGACTGTGAAGATATTGTTATGTGTATCTTCTAAATAGTATGAATGAGGCAATGAATGTTTATAAATATAAAGCCGAAGTTGAGAATCAACTCAACAAGAATATCAAGATTCTAAAATCCGATCGAGGCGGAGAATATGAATCAAATAATTTTAGTGAGTTATGTGCTAAAATTGGTATAATCCATCAAATTATAGCACCATATACTCAGCAAAATGGAATTGTTGAATGGAAGAACAGAACTTTTAAGGAGATGGTCAATTCCATACTCGTAAGTTCTGGAGCTCCGCTGAACTTGTGGGGGACAGCTATGTTAACTGCAAAATATATTCTAAACAGAGTACCCCACAAAAAACTTGGTCTTATACCATTTGAGTTATGTCATGGAAGGACACCTTCCTACCATTACCTCAAAATGTGGGGGTGCCTTGCAAAGGTACTAGCACTATTTCCTAAAAGACTAAGTTGAGAGAAAGAATTATGGACTGCATATTCATAGGCTATGTCTTGAATAGTAGTGCCTATAGATTTTTAGTTCATAAATCAGAAAAATCAGATATTCGTGTAAACATAATTATCAAAGTTAGAGATGCTGTGTTCTTTGAAAACATCTTTCTATACAAAGGGGAAACAGATAAGACTTCTGAGAAAAGAACACATGAGATGGCGTTCAGGGACGAAAGGCCTGAAGAACCGATTGTTAATGCGGAAATTGAACCAAGCAGTCAGAGATCTGGAATCTCAAAATCTTTTGGTTCAGATTTCATAGCATATGCTATTGAAAGCGAGCCTCAAACATTTAAAGAGGCTATGTCTACCCCAGAAGCACAAATGTGGAAAGAAGTTATAAATAGCGAAATAGAATCCATACTAAGTAATCATACTCGGGAATTGCATTGCCTCCTGGCGTAAACCAATTGGGTGTAAGTGGATTTTTAAAAGAAAATTAAAACGCGATGGATCTATCGATAAGTATAAGGCTAGATTCGTAAGCAAGGGTTATTGACAAAAGGAAGGACTTGACTACTTCGATACTTATTCACCAGTAACAAGAATAACCTCCATTCGGATATTAATTGAAATTGCAGTATTGCATAATTTGGATATCCATCAAATGGATGTCAAGACTGTATTCTTAAACGGTAAATTAAATGAAGAAATATATATGGAGTGACCTGAAGGATTTATAGTCAAGGGCCAAGAAAATAAAGTGTGCAAATTGGTAAAATTCTTATACGGTCTAAAGCGGGCTCCAAAACAATGGCATGAGAAATTCTATAATGTCATGATTAAACATGGATTCACTATCAATGAATGCGATAAGTGTGTTTACACTAAAACAGTTGGAAATGCATGTATCATTGTTTGTCTTTATGTAGACGACATGTTGATACTTAGGACTAATATTGAAATTATTAAGTCCACTAAAAGAATGTTATCCAACAATTTTGACATGAAGGATCTGGGGGTTGCCGATTTAATTTTAGGAATTAAAATCACAAGAACACCAGATGGAATCAATGTATCTCAATCTCATATGGATAAGAAGATAGAAAGATTCAAGGATCATGGGATAAAGGAGAATTCAAATCCTTTTCTCCCACACATCCACCTTCGTAAGAATACAGGAATTGGAGTACGCAGTTGATGTATTCTCAGATTATCAGAAGTGTAATGTATTTAATGAATTGCACTAGACCTGATATTGCTTACACTGTAAGCAAGTTAAGCAGATACACTAGTAACCCTAGTGATGATCATTAGACTGCTCTACTATGAGTATTAGGTTACGTATTAGCATATTGTCCACTGATATCGAATGATCCCTAATGCTTTCATATCTAAACACAAACAAAAGTCATCGCGAGCATGAACAAACGAGATTTGCAAAAGATCAACAAAAAAATAAATTACAAGGGCTCCGCCCCCTTCCAACTCTCGGTCGACCCTCGAATAACTCTGCATCGTGGTCAAGAATGAGGGTAGAGTAACATTTGGGGTGAAAGAGGAAGAGTAAAAAAGGAAATAAAAATATATAAAGAAGTGATTGGGAGGAATCAGTTTACGCTGACGTGAATGAGGCTGTAGTGAACAAAATTATGAATCTGAGTTTATTTTAATTATGAAGCAAAATAAATGAGTGTAGCAAAATTTTCCAAAAGAAAAAAACAAAGAAATGAAAACACAAAATTATAAGCGAAATCAGAGTAAAAAGAGGCAAAAGAATGAGCCGGATTTAATTGGTGGGCCTTGTTTTTGGAGTGGATCCAGCCAGCGCAAGGACTCATGTAGCCCAAATAGTATTGGATGGGAACCTCTTTTCAACGGGCTGAACGTCTTAAAGCCTTCAATTCAAAATCAATGGTTTACGAAGAATGGGCCGGATCCAATTATTCAAAAGGCTACAGACCCGAACCCGCTTTGTCGATCGCAGAGCATAATAAAAACCCTAGTAGCCTTACAAAATCGTCGCCGTCAAAGAGAGAGATCTATCTTCTGGTCTTTTTCGAACCCGAGCGAAACCCTAGCTTTTCGATCAAAACCTAGCGTTCGAATGGCAGGGTATCGATCTCATCGCCGGCGGCAGGAGCAAGAAGACGAAGCGCACCGCCCCAAAATCCGAGGACGTGTACCACAAGCTCGTCAAGGTACTTCGAATCGATCGGACCTATTGGTTTCTTTTTGTTGTGAAATTTGGATTATTTTGAGTTTTGATCTGTTGTTTGTTGTTTGTTTTATAGTTGTATAAGTTTTTGGTGAGAAGGACTGGGAACAGCTTCAATGCGGTGATCTTGAAGAGGTTGTTCAGGAGCAGGACCAACAAGCCTCTGATCTCGCTCAAGAGGCTCATCACCTTCATGAAATGCAAGGTTTTGATCGCGTAAAAAAATCCGTTTCTTTTTGGTCTTACGAATGCATTGATTAAAGTGTACATAATTGATTTTGAATGTTTGTTATCAATGTATTGCTAATTGTGAATTTGCTAAAATTTTAATCATTTAATGTTTAATGGCATCTCAATGGCTTTGAGCAATGCATCTAATTTCTCAGCCAGCTTTAGACACGTTTTCTTCATGAAATGATGTATGGATATCTTCGATTACTATAGATATTTGTTTCCGTATTTAAGTTATGAATTGTGTGAAGGGACTGGAAACAAATTGGTCAAAAACTCATGAATTAATTAAAACTTCATCGAATATAAATGCAATTTTATATTGAATATTGGGATTATAGGATATGATTACTTTCTTTTGTTTAAGACAGCGAATTCATTGTGGTGTACAGTATGGCCTTTTGAGTCCTGTCCTTGGGTAATTAATTGAGAAACATAGCAAACAGTTATTCTAACATAGAGTAAGTGCTCAATAGTTCTTAAGTTGTGGTATAACTTGGGAGGTTGCCATGACTCAAAATTGTTTTCAAACTGTTGTCAAATGACAGTCAAATGCAATTGCGCTGACATAACATGTTTTAATTTTATTTTCTTCGCTTTTATATATGTGGATTGTCAACTAAAAGTCTAAAATTTGCCAATTTTGTCTTAAATCTTATTATTATTTTCAGCCTGTTTTAAAATTTGGCTTGTATTTAGGGCCAAAAGTTTGGGATATATTATATTTTTTATTATTTTTTGATTATCAAATAGGAGGACAAGATTGCTGTCATTGCGGTTTCAGTGACAGATTATAAGAGGGTGTACGAGGTTCCTGCACTGAAGGTGGCAGCTTTGAGGTTCACGGAGACTGCGAGTGCCAGGATTAAGGAAGGCTGGTGGTGAATGCTGCTTGCCCTTAGGGCACCACTCGGTCAGAATACGGTATGGACTTTATCATGTCTAGAATCTCTATGGCCTGTAAAATTTTATTTATCATGTAATCCATGTTGTTAATATGTATAATTTTTACCTATTTTTTGATAATGCAACAATTGAATGAGTGAGTGGATCTTGTTTTTCTTCCTGTATTTTTATAAACATAGGGTCTTAATTGCCGGTATGCAAGTGCAGAGATTTAAAAGAAAGGGGAACCAGCTTATCTTATTTTTCTATTTAACTTTTTACATTGTCACTTTGTATTGATTTTACTTAACATATCATGAAGTATTTGTTTCTTTTTGTTTTTGTCCACGGTGATAACTTGACTTATGACAAATAGATTTTGATGTCTTAAATTTTTTCCATCACATTATGTGAGTGATTAATTCTTTTGAGCATTCAAATTTACATTCTTGTTTGACACACCTGGCTATTTTCAATCATTTTAGTATATTGTTTATCTTTTCAAACTTACATACCTGTTGCCTATTTTTTTTTAATCTCGACGTATTAGTTATTGTAGCCATTTTTCCATCTCGACAAGTATTTAGCTATATACATTATTTCTCACATTTCAGAGTTCCAACTAATTTATTCTAACTAATCATTGTGCAAAACCTTTCATGTGTGTGAATGGGGAGTGGTAGCCTGTCTCAACAATTATTCTAGGTTCTATTGATGGGATATTGTTGAGGGGTAAGGATATATGTATATGTTTTGTGCATGTATGGGGTTGAGAGGGGGGTTCCGAGAGCAGTAGCTAGGATTTCTTTCTTTTAGTGTAGTGTAGGTGTTCTTCCTTTTTCTTTTGTATTTTTATTTTCTTTTTAAATTCATGTATTAGGACAGAGAGATTCAGAGAGAAATATAGAGAGAATGATGTAATAGATGGTGACAATCTATGTAATCTTCCTCTTTTCTTCAATGGTTTCTTTTCTAACCTCAAACATGACTATCTAACTTTATTTCATGGCAATCTAATTACTAACCACTAATCATCTAACTTCTTGGTAATCCATATGAATCTAATAGCCTCTACTAGGCCTTGCTCTTGCGAGAACCATTGATGGCTCATGATGATGGGTTCTAACATCTAATTTGCTAACCAAACTAACTCTCTTATTTCATGCTTGCTTCTAATGGTTTTGATGATCTAAGATTTGTATTAACTTGCTCTTGATGTAAGTTTTTAATGTGAGGAACCATCATATGTGCCATGCTTTGTATTGTCTCTTGAAGTCAAGGACTAGTGATGGCCAAGGATTCATGTGAGGCAACTATCACTAAGAGGTTAGCATAATTAGTGGACCAATTAGTAGTTAATTGCCATGAATCTTCTTCTCATTTTATCTTGTTTTCAACCCACTTCTTCAACATAAAAATACCATTTTTTCATCACTTATCTCTTCTATCTCTTCTTTTTTTTATTTTGTTTCCAAAATCATTTTTTAAAACCTTTTCTTATTTCATTCTCCTTTTATCTCATTTCTATTTTCTTATTTTGTTTCCATCGATTTACACCACTTCTTATTTGTTTTCTTATCGGGGCTGTTTGGTTAGGGGTGGAAGTGAGGGAGTGTGGAAGTGAGGAAGTAATAATAGTTTCCTTTGGAACTTGAGAATTGGTTGGTGAGTTTTCTGGTGTTTGGATGTTGTTTAGAAATGTTGTTTGAAAAATGTTATGTCTTTTCTGGTGTTTGGATGGTAACGTGAAAGTGAAAGAGAAAAGTTGATCATAAAGTTGATCATAAAATAATATTAAAATAAAAATTAATTAAGAAAAATAAAAATTAGATTGTAATTAGAATGCAAGTGAGGTTTACATGATCACAAAATTAACTGTTTTGAGTTATAATTTATTATAAATGAGATTTATATGACGACAAAATTAATTATAGCACCCTGAAAGTGAGGAAGCGATTGTGTAAAAGGGAAAAGAGAAAAGGAAAAAGGGTTTTCTCATTTTACTTTTTCGATGTTTGGATAGATAGAGAAGTGAGCAATTATATTTCCCCATTTTCTTCTGCCCACTTCCTTGCAACCAAACATGCCGGATCGTCGTTTTCATCGCCTTCTCCACCTATCATTTCTGATTTTCTGTTCTTTTGTCTTTCCTCTTTTTTTAACAAAGAACTTGTTAACATAACACGTGAATAAGAACTGTTTATGCTTCTATCGCCTCGCATCCCTGTGGATTTGACCTGTTGAGCCATCATGCTATAACGGAAGTATCGAGGGGATATTAGCATACACGCTTTCACACTGATTTTCAAAATACACGTTTCCAAGTGTTTTACCCCCGATCAAATTTTGGCGCCGTTGCCGGGGATGACTAGGCAGCACACGGTCTGGCTAAATACGGTCATACTCCATCGCTTGATTACCATCTCCCAACGCACTAAGGGTGCAAAGTACTCACATCCTGTTTTAGTCACCGGCCTGTGTAGGAATTTTCTACCAGACGAGGTCTTCTCTACTTATGACCGAGTCTTTGTAACCCAAGAACGTATAATTAGTGTGTATAACAGTTGCTTACATGCTGTATGGATACCTAGCGTTCAGCCTGAGGACATCCTAGCTGAGTCCTCTTCTGAGGAACTGTTGGTGGAGGATGATGAGCCTGAGTTTTGGCGGCAATCACCACCCACCGATTCGAGAGCCTTCATGTCTTCCATTTGGAGAGGCATGAAGAAAATTTTTAAAAGGCAAATTAGGTTGAGAAAACAAATGGAGGAGCAGACCACATGACTTGATCGTATAGAGGAGGGCTTAAGAAAATTAAGATCGGCCGATCCAAGCACTTCGGCTGGTCCGAGTCGTAGGCGAGGGTGACATCCTTTTCACTTACCTTATTTCATGCATCCATTTCTTATTACATACATTGAGGACAATGCATGAGATAGGTGTGAGGGGAGGGTACTAACATAGATTTTTTTATTTTCTTTTTAGATTTAGATTTTTCTTTCTTATTTTTCCTTTTAGATGCCTTTTAGATTCTCTCTCTCTTTCTTTCTTTTAGCATTTTTAGATATTTCTTTCTTTTAGGAAATTTCTTTTCCTTCAGAAATTTCGTTTCCTTTAAAAAATATATATAAATATATGATCCATTTTTAAGAAAATTAACTTGATCTTAGAAATTAGGGATACTCTAAACTAGGATTTCTTAATATAAGTTAAAATAAGAAGAATTGTTGGATTTTTTAAGTTTAAGAAGTAGAAAGATAAAATTTTTTAGATTTTTGAATTTTTCCTAAGTATTATATACATTTACATGTTGAGGGATTAAAACAAAGACCTAAATACCTTTATTATTAAAATATACATAGAATAATTTTTTTGTAAATATAAATAAATAAACACTTGATCACCAATTAAGCTGGTTAGTTGTGCCTTAGGAAGCATGATCAGTCACGCCTAAAGGTGGTTAAGTCCTTAGCATTCGTGGCCTTGTTTACTCGAGTCCTTGAACCCAAGGGATGTATTCTCATTTGGTGCCCTAAGATCGTCTGGTCTGGGAGTCATCGGTTAAAGGCTCGCTACATGGGTAAATTAGAAAGCCTCATGAAGCTAAGGAAAATAATAAGTGTACATATATGTCTATAGAATATACATATATATATGTATATATGTATATGTATATGAAATATAAAAATAAAGGTACCATAGAACTTGATCACCAATTAAGCTGGTTAGTTGTGCCTTAGGAAGCATAATCAGTCACGCCTAAAGGTGGTTAAGTCCTTAGCATTCGTGGCCTTGTTTACTCGAGTCCTTAAACTGAGGGATGTATTCTCATCTGGTGCCCGAAGATCGTCTGGTCTGGGTGTCATCGGTTAAAGGCTCGCTACATGGGTAATTAGAAAGCCTAATGAAGCTAAGGAAAATAATAAGTGTACATGTATGTTATAGATATATATATATATATGTATGTGTATATATATATATATGTATATATATATAGTATATGTATATATATATATGTATATGTTTTATATATAGTTAATATGTATATGTATATGAAAATATAAAAAAGTACCATAGAACATTTATCATCACCAATAAGCTGGTTAGTTGTGTCTTAGGATGCATGATCAGTCACGCCTAAAGGTGGTTAGTCCTTAGAGTGGCCTTGTTTACTCGAGTTCTTGAACCCGAGGGATGTATTCTCATCTGGTGCCCTATGATCGTCTGGTCTGGGAGTCATCGGTTAAAGGCTCGCTACATGGGTAATTAGAAAGTCTAATGAAGCTAAGGAAAATAATAAGTGTACATATGTCTATATATATATTAAGGTTCTAAATCTCAAATATCGGGATCGTATCGGATGGGATTTTTTCATATCGGATATCGGGGGAGATATCGGGGATACGTGCGCATATCGGGCATTCATATCAGATGCTATATATACTGAAATATGGATAACTAAAAGTTGGTTTAGAGTCATAGATATCTACCTAATAAAAAAGATGTAATATGCTTGCAGAGGCAGTAAAAAAAGGTACATTTTCACGCATTCGTGTAATAAATAAGTTATTTCATATCGGACGATATATCGGGCAATTTATCGGCCAATATTTCAAATATCGGCCTTTTTTTGCTGCAAACGATATGGCGAACGATTTCTCCATATCGTATCGGCAGTAGGCAAAAAAGGAGATATCGGGCGATATCTCGGCTGACTCGGGCGATATTTAAAACAGGGATATATGAAAATATAAATAAAGGTATCATAGTCTAAGTGCAATTCCTCATACATATATGTGTGTATATTCTAGGCTTGATGTAAAATCCAATGATCAATCTACTTTTAAACCTTAACCTTAATTAAAGACAGAGCTTCAAGTGGAGACATATAATTAAGAAGAATAGTTTAGGTTAACCTAAAACCCTAAAGATCACTTAATTTTGGAAAATGGATCATAAAAAATATCTTTCTTATCTTTCAAAATAAGGTTTTTAAAACCACTAACATTTTTTTTCTTTTTTATGGATTTTGGGCGTGTAATCGGCTGAAAACCCTCAGGAGATAAAACTCTTCCTCTAGGGGTAACGTAGAGGTTTAACGGCATGTTGTACATTGCAATCACGTCACCTGCAAAAGTGGTGTAATAACTCTAATTTAGGATTTTTTTTGCCTTTGCTTATTTTTCTCGAGGAAGAGCAAAACCTAGTTATGGGGGTGCGATTACTATTCATTTTTGTATTATTTTCATCACATTTCCTATGCATTTGTCAATAAAAATATTGTTTTTAATGGCTTTTTCTCTGAATTTTCATGTTCACAATCTAATGGAGAAGGCCTAAATCCTAGTTAAAAAGAGGATTAAAAGAAAATTATTTGAAGCCCATCCAAAAACCCCAAACCTGTAACGAATTAGAGAATATTCTTAGGATATTAGAAGCTTCTACAGGACATCTGGACAAAGCCAGGCTGTCAGAGCTGTCGCTGGCGTAACAGCCAAGATGCTACCACGAAAACGCGACTCTGGCTGTAGATCATTTGATGTATCATTTCATCCGAGAACTACGATGGAAAGGGATTAGGGTTTTGGTGCTTATATAAAGACTCCCAGGGCCTCTGATTGTAGTAGTTCGAAATAATTAGAAAATAGGGAGAAAAGCTTAGGATTTCTTTAGGATTTCTTTAGAGTTCTCTTGTACTTTCATTTTTCTTAGTTCCAGAAAAGAGAAAGGGTGGGAGTGAGAATTCTGTCTTTGAAGGTGATAATCAATGCAAAGCTCCATGTTCTTCCTCTAGTTTCTTTTTGCTTTATTTTCAGCTTTTTTACTTGCAATTAGTGTAACTATGCTTTCTTTCATGCTTTACATTTCCATGGCTAGCTAACTCACTAATATGACTAACATCTAACACTACTAACTACTAACTCTTGGATGATACAACTCATGTGATTCATTGGATGCATCTAATTTCTAATCTTGTGCTTTATAAGTATTCTTGATTCTCAATGAAGATGAGTGATATTTTATTGAAGTTGTGTTTCTCTCCAAATGACTCATGTGTGCCTCTTTTAGTGCCTCGTCACTTTGGCAAGTGTCTTGATAGAACATGATGATGGGTTTACTTTGAAATGCTAACAATTTAATGCATAAGCTTCTTATTTCATGCTTGTTAGAACAATGGCTTTGATGATCTAATGAACTTGACATTTTTGTTATGCATTGTTAATTTGTGAATCTCAACTCTTATGTTCCATTCTTGTTTATCTATTGAGAGCCCCTGATTCAAGAAGGCCACATAACCAAGTTAAGAGAGGAACACTCCAACAGTTGGGCTATCTTTTAGACTTGATGAATTAAGATGGACATATTACCAATGAATCCACATGAGGCACGATTCATCTAAGTGATTAGTAAGTTAGTAGTGTAAAGTTATTAGTTAGTCATGATCTTCCTTCAATTGTTAAAACTCTTTTCTTAAGAAGTAACTTGTTTTCTCCTTTCAAATCTCTTTTTTTTCCTAAACAAAACTACTTTCTTTTTGTTTTTTAAATCATGACTTCATTCGCCGTTTCCATCTTGCATCTCTTGTTTTCTTTTTCTTTTTCTTTAATTCACAACAACCATAACTCCATAACCTCCTTTACTTTCTTTTTCTTTCATTCTTAAAACAAAGAACTTTCGTTTCTTTTCAAGAACAAGAACTACAAAAATCGAACAAAGCTTCCATCGCATACCCTCACTGCCGATACGACTTGTTATAACTTTTTGCTACAATGGTAGTTCGAGGGAGCATATAAATACAATCTCAGGGCTTGAACATAGACATATCAACCAGCACGGTTTGCTCTGAATTTCTGCACTTTTCCACCTCAAGAAGCATGATTATTCACGCCTAACGGTGGTCAAAAGAAAAAAATAATCCCCTAAGCTTTATGGCCTAGTTTACTCGAGTCCTTAACCTGACAGATGTTTTCTCATCTGGTGCCCTAAGATCGTCTGGTCTGGGTCAAATGCTCACTACCTGGGTAAACTAGAAAGTCTAAGAAAAGTAAGGAAAGAAAAAGGGAAAAATATACGTAAATAATTGACTCTATTGTTAGAGTTGAAATCCTAGAAATCTTCACTGTTCACAAAATGCATATTATCTAGGTTTTATTAAGGATAAAATTTTGCGTCCACAAAAACAGTAAAATTCACACTTTTGATAGAACCAATAAGCCCCGCTTTCTCAAATTTTCTGGTACGTAGTACTGTCCCGATCATTTGGACCCCACAGTTCAATTTCCCCCCAATCTATTCCAATTCTTGATCTTGAAGGAGATGAAGAGAATCCCCATCACAAAATTAAATATCAAATAAAAAAAGCAGGCGGTGAGGTCGAGGAATCTGGTGCTGCCACGAGTACCACGACTCAGGGAACCCGTGGAGGAGCACCACCTCTGGCCGCTCCCCTTCTTTGCCACGTTCACAAGCAAAAACTGATAAAAAAAAATAAAAAAGTAAAAAAAAAATGCATAAATGTTTGTATGAATGGAGTAATGAATGAATGTATGTCTTCCCTCAAAAAAAAAGAGAGAATGTATGTACATTACAGTATAGTTTGTTATCAGGTTATTTTGGGTCCATATCCATAGATTTTAATATCATTAAGAACCAAATATGTATTTTTTGATTCTCATACAACAAAACCCAGATATGTTGGCCTAGCATGAAAAATTAAGAGCCGCTTAGTGGCCAATTAGTGGCCAAGGACAATTGCCTATATGAGCCGACATAGAGATTTCAATTCATCGCTTGGGCTAGCTCGAGCTAGCCCAAAACAACCAAAGATCACGGCATGCACGATTTATTAGGCAAGTCATCCATGGCTACCAAAGTTTGGCTCTTGTCCTCATGTAAGGCCTCTCTTCCACATTCACATGCTTCTTCTTGTGGTTTCTTATGCTCTAGCTCTCACCACACACACACACACACACACACGGTCAGTGTCGCGTTGATATCTTTTTTTTAGAGGCCTATCCAAGAATTTGCTTTCCCTCATGAGTAATATATTCCCATGGTCTAAAGAGATCAATAAGTTTTCTATGGATAAGAAGATATAATGTATGTAGAGAGAACAATCATCAACATAAACGTGTCTTCTGAGCTTTATCAAAGGCCATGATGCCACAAGGGTGTACTTTAAATCCATCCTACTTTAAATCCTGCCGGATAATATCGCATAAATGTTCTATTTATTTTTGGTGCTGACACCATTCTAGCTAAGCTAGCTCTCCTGTCTCAGCCAAAGTCGATTCATGCTCAAATTAAGCTGTTTGTTCTCAGAAAATTGAGTTTTGACTTCAGTTCTAGGATCAAAGCGAGGAACAAGTTGTAGTACATTATTCTTCTTTTAGCCCAGTTGTTTATATGTGTTGAAGAATTTTCAAAGGATGGCCATTGACATTCTTGACAGTATATTCGCTTGAAGGCCTCATGATATGTAAGTAGATAAGAGAGAGTGAATGGATATGCATGTATTACATCTTCTCATATACTTGGATGATTTTTCACATTTTCCATTGTAGTTGTCCTTATAACATATATCGGTTTCTATCTAGGCACAAAGGCAAAATTAATCCATTGCCTGTAATTGATGCATCTTCGCCAGATTACATCATATCGATCAGCCGAGTGCATGGCTCTATATGACAAACTGTTTATCATTTATCGGAATGATTTCGACTGCCCAACAACAACATCTATACGTACTCTGATGCTAATTGATCATTCTGCTTCATCATGCAACTATGTTTGCTTTTGCGAGAAACTTATGCAACTATATTAGCCAAGGAACAAATATAATACAACATAAACAGAATCATCTCAACTACATAAAGATGGCAGACAAGAAAGATAGAAGAGAACAGCTCACACACCAAATGCCAGGATTTATGTTATTCGGGACACATGCCGACATCTTAGGGCAACGGCAAAGGTTATGCTTATAACTGATAATTTCCTCGAGAAAAAGAAAACATTATATTGATAATGATTATGCTTATAACCGGAAATACACGGTAGAGCCATTTTAAGTGGATAATACACAATTCAGTGAGATTAATTAATTCAAAAAAATACATAGATGTTGATGTGTGTGTATACAGAGAGATGACTTGTGTCATTTCGGAAGGATTTGAGGCTGAATCTTTCTCACTCAAGTACAATTTTATGACATCCGAATGCATGCAAGATCTACCTGTTAAAGACATTATTTCAAGTAACTAAAAATTAAAAATCATGTATTTTGAATATTTTTTGCCCATTAATCAAGTAAGCGCAAAATGAACGGTCCAAATAGTTAGTTTAATGGTGTAAACTATTTGAACTCTAACAAAAATTGGTTTGTGAGGGTTTTTAAGTGTGTAGATAAAATTATCGGATCTAGAATTTGTATCTTTAAAGACGTAGATCTACGCGATATGTTATTTTCGATCGTCCATTTTGTGCCTACCTGATGGATGGGCAACAAGTATTCATAATGCATGAATTTTAGTTTATAGTTACTTGAAACAATGTAGATCAACTTCAACGGAATGTATCTTTCATTTGAATGTCGTAGAGCTGTATTGGGAAGGATTCAGCCTCGATTTTTTTCGGAATGACACAACTCTCTCTCTCTCTCTCTCTCTATATATATATATATATATATATATATATATATATATATATATATATATATATATATATGAGAAATGTACCTCAGCCGCCAGCTGAGAGACTCTCTCAGCTGTCCCTTTAATATAGTCGCAAATTTACTGCAACATGGTCGCAGTCCTAAAAAATCATATAATTTCAGTGTAATTAGGACTGCGACCATGATAGCAGTCCTCTGAAAAATACTGCGACATAATTACAGTCCTCATATAAAACTATAACCATAGTACCAACACCCAAAATAGTGGTTGAAATTCAGGCACGTTGCACCAGCTGAGAGAGAGTCTCTTAGCTGGCAGCTGAGATACAGATTCTTCTACACACACACACACACGCTTCTACTCATCCTCTCAAGTAGCTCAAAAGTACATGGATGAATGTCACTGACCACCCTAAGAATATGCTTGGACATTGAATTGATTTCGACATGCATGCAACCGAGTTTGAGTCCTCTGCCTATCACTGCAAAAAAAAAGGAATATGGCAAATTTTGTTCCTTTTTTTGGATAACACAGGTCAAACTCAACTCGACACCAAGCTGTGCTCATGGATTAGCTGCATTGACTTTTTTTGCAGGAATTGGAGAATTTGGATAATTGTAGCTGTTTAATAATAAGTGAATTTACAAGCTTTTGTCCGGTTCTAGAGATCTTTTGGAGATAACTGAGATTTCTTTCAGAACTTCACTGTCTCTTTCTCACTGAAAGGAAGCAGCAAAACTTTTGAAATACCCCGTTATGGGACAATAAAGCAGAAGATGCATATGGCAAATCATAGGAGATGCATGTTAGGCTCATCTCTATCCTGTTATCAAATGAAAGATTGCAAGCTTGAGATGTCTCTCTGTATTATTGGAATATATTCCTCAGGGGGAGGGAAAAACCACTGATAGGGGGCTCTAAAAAGCTAATGAATGTGATGAGGTGAACACAAGCATAACCTACACTATTAATAGGAGCATGTCAGACTGAAACTTATCATGGAACCACCAGGGAGAAGAGTGAGAATGGAAGAGAGGCCTTACATGAAGATAATCCCACCGGATCACTCGGTGCCGCAATACCTACAACTCTTGGACTCTCTAGCCCGTACGCACCGCAAGCCCACAAGCTCGCCGAGGCCGCACCTCAAACAACAAGTTCGCACCCGAACTCGAAACACCGAGTCCCCACTAGGACCCGAAACAATGCGAACACACACGTCCGCCTCCTCAAAGTACAAAGATGAACTTTGGTGATCACAACTCTTGATCACCTAAAATCCTCTCACAATAACACTCCTATAGAATGAATATGTCAATGGGTTGCTCAAGTGTTTGTGAGAAAAACAAGGATGAGAATGGTGGAGGAAAACTCAAGAAATCTCCTTTTAAATACTCTTGATAAAACTCCCCTTTTGATAGGAAATATTTGCTCTCAATTTTGTAGAGAAAAACCTCTTAAAAGAATAGGAAAAACTGGCACAAAAACTCTCCAAAAATCTTAATCAAAACAGCCCCCAAATGCCCCAATTTATAGGGCTAGAAAAACTAGCCGTTGGGGTCTGACAGAACTGTCGGTCGACCGCCCGGTCGACCGGCCAACGGTCATATTTCAGAACTGGCGTGCACGTCTGTGCACGTCGGTCGACCGTGACGGTCGGCCGACTTCAAGCTGCGGTCGACCGTCCCGGTCGACCGGATGAAGCCAGGAAACAATGTTTAAGGGATTAAAAACTTGGTCTTTTTGATTGAAATAAAATCTCATAAAATACTGAAAAATCTACCAAAATAGTTTTACCAATATACTTTGATAAACAACATGCTTGCACAAAATCAAGGCATGTTATAAATAATTTGGACTATTTTTGTAATATGAAAAAATTGGCTTAATTGAAAAACAGTATTTTTCAAAACTTGATTTTTCTAAAACTTGTTTTTCCAAAACTTCACCAAATACAAAAACAAGATATTTAAACTCATTTGAAGCATAGAGTGTATGGATATGATCCACTACACAAACATGGTGAAATATCTATGTTTTTGACATAAGCTCTAAACATGGTTTTGGTTAAAACATAATACTTGAATACCAAAAACCAAAATGATATTTTGTAAAATAAAAAATCTTTTCTAAAACAAACTAAATCAAGAGTGTGTGTGTAATATATACTTGAGCAATCCACCAACTATTCTATCCTTTACATTTTATCTAAAAACAAATCTTCTAAAAACAAACCTAGACTCAAGTCTTCATCTTCGTGAAGTCTTCACTTGAAGCCTTCTTGACTTGGTCCAAACATCGTGCTAACTCCAAAACTTGACTTTAAATCCTTTGTTGAAGCTATGCACCTACTAAGATCTTGATCATAAATCTGTCACTAATTAAATACAAGATCATTAGTACTATAACTATATGAGTTGATTATCATCAAAACTAGAGTGATGGGCCTTCGGGCCAACAATCTCCCCCTTTTTGATGATGACAAAACTCATGAAGTTATATATGCATGGATTAAAGTAAAGCTTCAAAGAAGCTCCCCTTAACTCATGCATCACAAATAAATAAAAAAATATACAATGTATGCTCATAAACATGTATGCAAATGAAGGAGTAAACATGCTAATCAAGCATAAAACAAAATCTTTTTCTCCTATTTGCAAAACAAAACATATATGCATAAACACAAATACTACTCTCCCTTAAGTAAGGAAAACAAATACTTCTCCCCCTTAAGCAAGGAAAACATGCATATATCTTTAAATACTTCTCCCCCTTTTTGTCAATCATCAACTAAGGGGTTAAAGTAAAAACAAAACCAATAAATTTTCTCCCCCTTTTTGTCTGAAACAAGAAACCAATGAAGGGATAAACATAAATCAATCAATAAGGATTATATGCGATATACATTCATGAAGAGGAAGACGTTAAGTTAGCTTCCCTACACATATGCATTACATGAAGAAGGGATGACAAGCCCCAATTCACATAACACATATTATGTAATGCATAAGAGGAGATGTGAAGCTCCCCCTACACACGTGTACCACATAAAGAAGAGTTGTCAAGCTTCTCAATATACAATACACTCAACATGAATCTATATGTAGAAGAGATGTTAAGCTCTCCTTGCATATAGGCAATACAACTCAAAAATCTTTTGATTTTCCTTATAAAACAAAATTTTGAATTTTTCTTAATACAATAAATCTTGAGAATTTTTCTTAAAATTTTTATTTTCTTATCTTAAACAACTTTGTGCTTTAAACATGTAAAACAATTTTAACTCAAGCACAAATAACTCATATATATATGTATGAAAAATGAGTATACCAAATGAAATCGATACATACATATATAGGAAAACATAATATGAGTATATACAAAAATAGAGTCAAATTGATACCAATTGAAATGATTCAATGATACCAATTGAAACAATAATAGGATCATGTGTATATCTCATAAATATTGAAGAATAAATAACTAGTTAAATTAATTTTTGAAAAATTAGTTAAAGATCCTTCAAAAACATGAAACCAAATCATATGTATTTCATGAATCATACCAAATACACAAGATTTGACACTCAAAAACGATAAGGCTCATAAAAGTGTTTATGAAACAATGTCATGACAAACAAATGAAGTGTGAGTGTTCAATAATCATGTAAATAGCATTTTCATGAAAATATTCATTTAGGCTCAAAAAGAACATGAATCTTTTATTTTTATCAAACAAAACACAAAAATTCATTTTTCATAAAAACAAAACAGACTTCTAGGTATATGTATGATTTATCTAAATCTAACAATATGCATACATATCCCAAACATAAAACGAGTCTATAAATAGTATTTGCGTGAAGGCAAGAGACTCACGGGTATACATGTATATTTATTAGATTTGAATAAAAATTACATATACTTGAAGTAAAACATGAAAATTGGCAAAACAAGTACAAATGAAAGAATCATCAAAACTAGCCTATACATGTGCTTATAGTGGGTACAAATGAGCATGAAGTGCAAACATATATGAATCAATTTGTTCTCATTATTTGTACATGTATAAATATAAGTTTTAATAAAAACTACATTTAAACTAGTATTTATCACATGAAGCACAAAAACATGAACATGCTATATGATGTCAAAAATGAATAAGCATGTAAATAAACTAAGAGTTTAGAAATAGTTACCAACTAAGGAACTATGTTCCAAAACTCGAAACATGGTGGTTGACCCACCAAACCTCCTTGATAGCGATGCATCTATATATGTGTCCATCAAGTCCATGTGCATCCACCATCAAGGCACCATCCCTCTCACGTCGTGTGAGAGCCCTCACCTACATCAAAAACACAAGGTGGGAGTTTTGGTACCCATTTTTTCTTGGGTCCTTGGTGGTTAGTCTTATAAGGACCCCAAACATTTTTATTAGCAAAATTTAAATGATGCATCTTATCAAAACAAAATTTTGCTAAATAGCCTTTGCGGCCACAATGTGTACATTTGTACACCTTAGGATGCTTATGTGTATGTGTATGATCGTGGCGTGCATCATAAGCATATGCATGATGATGTGCATGAATGTGTGGAGTTTGTTTCTTTGAAAATAAGGACTCCAATCTAGAATGGTTAAAAGCACATGAGCTCAAAGTGGAGCTCAAACAATCTATTTTATTTTTCAAAAGATTAATCTCATTTTCATTAATAGTAGCATGTAAAGCATGATGAGAATGAGAATCATTTTCTTTTCTTTTTTAAAAATTTTCTTTTTCAAAGACGTGTTTTCTTGAAAAGCAATTTCTTTTTGTTTTTTCACCAAAACAATTTCATTTTTCAAACAAGTGTTTCCTTCACAAAGATCATTTAATTTGGACATTAAGGAAACATTCTCATTTTTCAAAACTTCATTTTCTTTTTCAAAACATGCAATATTATTTTTATAAGAATCATTTTCTTTTAGCATGCAATCAAAATTCTTTTTCAAATTTTTATTTTCCTTTTTAATCATGTCATATTTTTCAATGAGTAGTTGACAAAATGAAGTAAGCTCATCATATGACATGTCTTCATCATCTAAATCGGATTCGGTGTTTACCTCAAGGGGGTTATCCCCTTGGACCATATAGCACTTGTTGGAGACGTCACTTCCAACATCCGAATCGCTCCCGGCATAATATAAATCCTTTTCGCCAAGGGAGGTGATGATGTTCCAAGCTAAAAAAGCCGAATCAACATTAGAAATCCTAGATAAATAATCATCATTTAGTGTAGACTTTAAAGCATTTAGGGCTTTTGCATTGCCTCAATATTCTTGCAATTTAAACAATAATCATTAGTGATGGCAAGGTAAACATGAATGCCTAGGGCTTGAGGTATAAAGACATCTTAACCTTCCAAATTTGGATGTTAAGAATGTCAAAGGTGGGTGGTGACATGAAGTCCATGGTGTGTGTACAAAATATTGTGATTAGCCTAAAAATGAGGATCTTTAACTCTAGGTTGTAAGACCCAAATTCAGAGCACTTGGCTCTGATACCAATTGTAGGATCATCTAGAGGGGGGGTGAATAGGTGATGACTAATCTAATGGTCACTAAATGCCAAATAATGCGATATTAAAAACTATAATGACCTAAACTAAACTCTTACACTAAACACCACGTATAACACAAGAGTGTTGCCGAATTCCCCGTGAAGGGCTCTGGACAAACTCCTCTAGATTCCCCTAGATAAGGGTTAAGGTGCCGCGTTGGCTCTCTTGGTTAAATACAAGTGTTAGCAAACAAACCCCAAGCATATATCAATTAAGCACACAAAGAATATCATGCATGTAAGTATAAACACAATAATAGCATGCAAGATATAAACAAGAGACAAAGAGAGAGAGAGTGAGTGAGCAATCGCAAACACAAGGGATTTGTTTCGAGGTTTGAGCACACTTGCTCTACATCCCCGCCTTCGACACACGAAGGATTTCCACTATAATCGATCCCACCGGATCATTCGGTGCCGCAACACCTACAACTCTCGGACTCTCTAGCCCGTACACACTGCAAGCCCACAAGCTAGCCGAGGCCGCACCTCAAACAACAAGTTCGTACCCGAACTCAAAACACCGAGTCCCCACTAGGACCCGAAACAATGCGAACACACACGTCCGCCTCCTCAAAGTACAAAGATGAACTTTGGTGATCACAACTCTTGATCACCTAAAATCCTCTCACAATAACACTCCTATAGAATGAATATGTCAATGGGTTGCTCAAGTGTTTGTGAGAAAAATAAGGATGAGAATGGTGAAGGAAAACTCAAGAAATCTCCTTTTAAACACTCTTGATAAAACTCCCCTTTTGATAGGAAATATTTGCTCTCAATTTTGTAGAGAAAAATCTCTTAAAAGAATAGGAAAAACTGGCACAAAAACTCTCCAAAAATCTTAATCAAAACAGCCCCCAAATGCCCCAATTTATAGGGCTAGAAAAACTAGCCGTTGGGGTCTGACAGAACTGTCGGTCGACCGCCCGGTCGACCGGCCAACGGTCATATTTCAGACCGTTGTGCCATCGGTCAACCGGTCGGTCGACCGAGGCCATGATACAGAGAGCAAGTCTCTCTGTCTGGTCGACTGGTCGGTCGACCGGGGCCTTTCCTGCTCTCTGGACGGTCGACCGGGTCGGTCGACCGGCCCTCCTGCCAGAACTGGCGTGCACGTCTGTGCACGTCGGTCGACCGTGACGGTCGGCCGACTTCAAGTTGCGGTCGACCGTCCCGGTCGACCAGATGAAGCCAGGAAACAATGTTTAAGGGATTAAAAACTTGGTCTTTTTAATTGAAATAAAATCCCATAAAATACTGAAAAATCTACAAAAATAGTTTTACCAATATACTTTGAAAAACAAACATGCTTGCACAAAATCAAGGCATGTTATAAATAATTTGGACTATTTTTGTAATATGAAAAAATTGGCTTAATTGAAAAACAGTATTTTCCAAAACTTGATTTTTCTAAAACTTGTTTTCCAAAACTTCACCAAATATAAAAACAAGATATTTAAACTTATTTGAAGCATAGAGTGTATGGATATGATCCACTACACAAACATGGTGAAATATCTATGTTTTTGACATAAGCTCTAAACATGATTTTGGTTAAAACATAATACTTGAATACCAAAAACCAAAATGATATTTTGTAAAATAAAAAATCTTTTCTAAAACAAACTAAATCAAGAGTGTGTGTGTAATATATACTTGAGCAATCCACCAACTATTCTATCCTTTACATTTTATCTAAAAACAAATCTTCTAAAAACAAACCTAAACTCAAGTCTTCATCTTCTTGAAGTCTTCACTTGAAACCTTCTTGACTTGGTCCAAACATCGTGTTAGCTCCAAAACTTGACTTTAAATTCTTTGTTGAAGCTATGCACCTACTAAGATCTTGATCATAAATCTGTCACTAATTAAATACAAGATCATTAGTATTATAACTACATGAGTTGATCATCATCAAAACTAGAGTGATGGGCCTTCGGGCCAACACTTTAGACATACAAATTCTCGATCCGACCATTAATCATGATCTAAACATTTAAAAACTCATCCAAATTAATTTTTGTTAGGTTTCAAATGTTTTACACCGTTAAACTAACAAACTCACTATTTAGACTGTTCGTTTTTTCCCTACTTGATGTATGGGCAAAAAATATTTAAAATAGTTAATTTTTGGTTTTTAAATACTTGAAATAAAATAGATCAATTTCAACGGAATGAATCTTGTATTCGGATGATGCATTCGGATGATGCATGATTATACATAAGTGGGAAGGATTCGGGCTCGAATCCTTTCGGAACTACACAAGTCTCTCTCTATGTGTGTGTATGTGTGTGTATAGGGGTAAAATGTTCCTAGTAGATCTCCTTAAATCAATCTAAGGAGGCCGCTTAAAACTCTAACATTCAGATTTTTTTCACGATCCGATCGCACATTATCATATTCATGTTTTAAGATGTACATATATAAAAACTCAAGTGATTTGAAGTTTGTTTACTCATTGACCTAATTGTTCTATTTTGTTCTACTGTTAAAAAATAGTCAATGTTTGAACTTAAAGAAAATAGAGTACATAAACTTCAAATCATTTGATTTTTTATTGTATACATCTTAAAACACGAAGATGATAATGTACGATCGAATCGTCAAAAAAATCGATTTGTTAGAGTTTTAAGTCGTCTCCTTAGATTATAATATAAAGAGACCTATTAAGAACACTTTACCCTATATATATATATATATATATATATATATATATATATATATATATATATATATATATATTCTTGTTAATTCTTGAATTATCCATCTTTCCTTCGTCCTCTTCATTAAGTTTTAACCATAATTCGTTATTATCTTTTTCTGATACATCTATGTATTTTGGAATCAATTGATCAAACTGAATACATGAATTATCCACTTAAATTGCCTGCCACGGATCTTCAATAAGCATAGCATTTATCAGTACAATGTTTTTTCTTTTCTTGAGGAAATTATCAATATAATCTTTAAGACCCAAATGTGTTGCACATTCACATGAGTGTGCACAGGAAGAATCATCAAGTTTTTAACCTCTGATTTGCATGAAGATTCATTTCTTGTTATGTTGCCCTTATTTTTTTAGCATTTACCATTCATGTATCATGCAGGAAATCTCATTGGGATATGGAAGTAGGTTTGAAAAAACATATATGTGAAAAGAAAAAGAGAGAACAATGACAAGGAGAGTGGTTTCTTGGCTAAATATCTCAATACTATCATAAACTATCATGACATTCCCAAAAGACCCCTAACCATGAAATTCTCAAAAAAAAATATATATTTCCCAATTTGGTCATAAATGGTGTTAGCAAAAAGGGCTAAATACCCTTACACTAACAGTCTGATGAAAAGAGAACATGTGCATTATACGTGTTAGATTAAGGGCAATTTGAACACGTGATAGTTACGTGATAGCTATTAGAACAACAAACTGACAAAAATTAGATTCTTGAAAATTCGAGAAATAGTTTGTGATTATATTTTGGGAATTTGATAGTTTAGAGGGTTTTTTGGGAGTGCAATGATAATTTATGGTAGTATTAAGAAATTTACCCGACTGTCCTTTGATCAGTTCATGACAATATATGCTGGTAATTCCCTCAATCTTTTTTGTGTTTGCTATTACAGCCACATGTTACATTAAGGACAACATGGTGAAACAAAGTACGAGAGGTTGGACCTGTTATAAAATGTAATTTCTCTTTCGGTGGACTCATATATGTGCATCTGTGTACTTAAATCTAGGGTTCATGTTATGAGAAAAAAGCAACCACCTTTGGTGAGATTTGGGATATCTTCAGATTTTGGGTTTGAGTATTTCCACCTCTTCTTCCTTCACCTCTAGATGTAGACCAGAGGTGGAACCATGCAAATATGTGTCTCCTTTTACCTCTCATTTTGTATACCTGATTGATAATTTGGAGAAGAGAAAATTTCTCTATTTATTATTTTATATCATTCACCAAGAATTACATCAATACATACAGAAGTGGAGAGAAAAATAAAAGAAAAGTATATATGTCTAGATATAATATATCACATATCTATACACATGTTTAGATACAATATATCACATGCCTGTTAACGTCCTCCCTCAAACTCACGGTGAATCAAATATCAAGAGTGAAAATACGCTCATCGATCATCTCTGGTCGACGACGGTAATGGTGAAGTCATCACTCGTCGAATAACTCTCCTTGGCGGCGAGAATAGTGAAGTCATCGCTCATTGACGTCTCTCGTCGACAACAGGAATGGCAGGCAAAATCGGCCATGTAGGACAGAGGCGATCACTGATGACATGTGCATAAAGAGGACAGAGGTAGAAGGGCTCACGAGAACTTGACTACATGAATTTTGCAGCAAGGTGACAGAGGCAGCGTTAGAGTAAGATACCGCCCAGGTCGACAATAGCGGAAGATGAAGAGATAGCACGAGGCGAAAGTGGCTCGGCGTTAGGCACACGCCATGTGAGCACGGCCCAATGCAGGCTTGTTTTATAACGACGATCAGCAGAGGAATGACTCTGATATCATGATAATTTGGAGAAGAGAAAATTTCTCTGTTTATTATAATATATCATTTGCCAAGAATTACATCAATATATATATAGAAGTGGAGAGAAGAATATAAGGAAAGTATACATGTCTAGATATAATATATCATATGTCTATACACATGTCTAGATACAATGTATCGCATGTCTGTTAACACTGATGTTTGATCGATCTGTATGATCTTAATATTTGTTTTAACAATTGTCAATTCCAAATACTTTCATCTTCATTTTGTAACCGAGTCCTCTTTGTTATTGTGTGTACATGTTAGCACCTGTTGAACAACATAAACGTTGGAGTTTGGTGTGTTGTTCTCTTCTCTCTTTCTTGTTTTTTATCCTTACACCAGGGAGATGATTCTCTTTATGCCGTATTTTTTGAGAATGTTGTTTTATTGTGTTTGTTCCTGATAAATACTAGAGAATTTCATGGTTTGAGTCAAAAGATGGCTATCGAAAAATAAAACAAATTATACACATACATTTTCTAAAAAAAAGGTCTAGCATGTGAGATTGAAAGGGACGAAGGCCTAGCATGCGAGATATGACCCACTTAGCATAGCCAAGGAGACTTCCTATATATGAACCCACATTGAGATCCTAAATCACTAGTTAATTTAGACCTCAAGAAAGGATTATCCACAGGCAAGTCATCCTTGGCTACCAAAGATTGGCTCTTATCTTCATGTAAGGCCTCTCTTCCACTCCACTCTCATTTCTTCTTCTGATTTTGTGATGGCAATCTCTTTTGCTTCACATGCCACAATTTATAGGAAATGCCATCTCAGCCTCGGCCTGCCATATTCGTATAGTTTCTTAGATTTGGTTGATAATTTCTCCCTCAAACAAGGAATATATTCCAAATATATTCCAATGAAGAAGTCTATAGAAACAAGACTGGACATGTATGCTACTGATACATCACATTTTGCATTGTCTTGAAACAAAATATTGATTGATTGATAATTTATTTTTTGGTGGGTATTTTATTGCCTGAAATGGCGTGATGGATATCTATTTAGAACTTCTTGATGAAGTCATATATATGATCAGTGATTTCTTGCGGCTTTTCCTGGTTGATCCAGTGGGCGACTCCAGGCATGACGACTACTTCCTCGAGCAATGGAACATCGTTCTTGAATCCGCCATTGTGTATGTAGTCCTGGATGCCCGGGTAGTAGTGGTACACCAAATCGATGTCACCTGCAATGAACTTACTTGGCACTTTAACCTTCACCCCTGTCCATGGCGCTGTCAGCTCCCAGTTTCTGCCACCAATAACACAAGCAGATGTGTTACAGTTAGCATCATCCAAAATTTTCATGAAATCAAGACATATTACTGTAACTTACGAGTCTAAATTTCGATAATAGTTGACTGGGCCAGTAAATCCAGTCTTCTTGTATTTGCTTGCATAGTAGTCGATATCCTCCTGCGAGAGCCATGAAGGCAGTTCAATTTGATCGTTGGGCAAACCCAGCCTTTGGGTATTAATATAGGCCCTGGATAACGAATCGCAAAGACATTTTTAAGGACTAAATCAGCACCAAGACGATCAAATTCTTGTTCCACATCTCCAGGTTGCTAACCACATCACAAGAGTACAGAATGCTCATTGTTATAATCAAGTTCATTGTGGAAATAAAAATGTGGGACTACCAGATTGAAGGACTCGTTGTACCTGAAATCTGCAGACATAGAAATCATCTCCATAGAGAGTCCTGAAGAATTCCGTAAACCTTGCTGCCGGATTGCGAGGAAGGTATGGCACACTTAGGTTCACCAATGCCTTCACTCTGTCTGGCCTGAAAATGCACAGATGCCATGCCAGAAGCGCTCCCCAATCATGACCAGCCACATATACCTTCACAATTACGAAACAATATAATCTTGTAATGCCCAAAAATCAATATTAGGCATTAGAGTCAGTACAGTCAGCCTGCAGTCCTTTTGTTTGCTAGAGCGAACTGCAAGGCCGACAGAACAAATCTTGATGCCTTATTCGAATCAATATAACTTTTTTGTTCCGAATAAAATGTAGAAAAATTCCGTCCTGTATCATTAATGCGAAAATAATTGTTGTCACCTGGTCCTGAGAGAGGACGTCAATGAGAGCAACGAGATCACTGAGAAGATGGAATATTCCTTCCATCTCTCTTCTCTCTGAATTTGAGTTCTTTGTTTGAGGAATTCATACTGAATTCATAGTTGATTTATACAGTGAATCAGTTGTCGTATGTGTTGTTCATTTGATGGTGATTTCTCACTTGATTATTGCGTGTACTCTTTGTTTCTTTGTGATTTCTGTCTATTCTGCAAGTTTTTCTTTTGTTTCTTTTCTTTGTGATTTCCGCGAGAAAATGTCTGAGAACAACACAACATTAGCAAGCTGTAGCAGCATAAAAGGATTAAAATACCTGGATATTACCCTCAATCGTTATGTCTGTTTCTTTCCCTCATTTTTATTGTTGGAATTGAATCATGATTGAGATTTGAGACTAGGGGTGTAAAGGGTCAGGGCCTGGTTGGACCCATACATATTCGAACCCAAACTCGAGAATGAAATCGAATTCGAACATCAAAATCTCTTATTTCTTGTCGGGTTTAGATTTTAAGTAGACCTATTCAAGTTCTAAGTGAAGTTATTTTTAAAGTGTATTTTAATTTATTAGATGCAATTTTATGATGGATATCATAAATATTTCAATTTTATGATGGGTATCATCAAGTTCTCAATTTTTACAGTTTTATCAATTTAAATATTGCGAAATGTATGATGATGAGTTTCCTTTTATATAGCATGTATTTTCTTTTCGGGTTCGTGGTCAAGTTTTGAGTTTGGAAGTGTTACACCCAAACTTGCCTGATAAGAGTTTCGGGAACTTTTCCCCACAACAATAATATTAGCCACACTATCCCACTTATCCCATGTAAGTTTCTATTAAGTCTCTGATACTGTTTTTGAATAATTGATATGAGTTCATTATAATGATTCATTAGGCTTTCGCTTTGAGTAAATAATAAATAATTCATAAAGACCCATTATATATGAAAGTCTATTGAAGTCAACACTGAATGAATGAAGACCCTTGATCCAAATTTTCAGTGAAAAACAAATGATTTGAACGCAGTATGCACTGGAAAACGAATTGTTAATAAAGCTCTCATCGGCTAAAGGCTCACTGCCTGGGTAAACTAGAAAGCCTAAGAAAACTGAGGAAAGAAAAAAAGAAAGTAATATATATATATATATATATATATATATATATATATATATATATATATATATATATATATATATATATCACTTGGTTAGAGTTGAAATCCCAAAAATCTTCACTATTAAAAGTGCATATTATCTAGGTTTGTTGAAGAATAAAAATATTCAATCTGAATTTGAATTTCTGACCTTAATTGAAGACAAGATCTTGCATATAAACTAAGTTTAAGGAAGAATATTTTTGGTGGACTTATGATCTTAGATCGCTTAAATTTTTGCAAAAATATTTTGAAAACTTTTCTCTATTTCAAAATACGTTTTCAAAACACTAACTTTTGTTTTCTTTTTTTATGGATTTTGTGGGTGCAATCTGCTGAAAACTCTCAGGAGGCAATTTTTTTTCTAGGGGAAACTTAGAGGTTTAACGGCTTGTTGCACGCGCTAAGTGCAATCAGGTCACTTGTGAAAATGATGTAATAACATTTTAGTTTAGTTCTTTTTCTTGTTTTGCTCATGACGAGCAAAATATAAGTGCGGGATGTGTTTAGTCTACAAAACTGAATTTTTATGTCGGATTTTCTTACCGATTTATTATAAAAATAAAGCTTCTCACCTGTATTTTGGTCTCTTTTGCAGATAATCAAAACTTGAAGGGTAAAAGGGTAATAAGAGCTTAATTAAACCCATTTTCGGGTAATTAAATCCGGATTTTTTTAAGGTCAAGGTAGAGAGTTTCTAGAAGATACATCGAATCTAGACATTGGTGCGACTCTGACGAGAATTTGATCCAAACACCTGAATGTGAGAGTACCTGGAAGGTCCCAAAAGCGAGACTAAACCGCTCGTCAAAACCAGGGATTTAACTCCCAGGTATGGCTGCGGTTTTTCCGCGATATTTTACCTTCCACGGCTATCTTGCCGAACAACGCGTCAATTTTTGACGTGTGGCCTCTTCACGTCTTCTAGATGCTCCCTGGGCCTATATAAAGCCCTGCAGAGGATCAGAGGGGGGTTCCAAGAGCAGTAGCTAGGATTTCTTTCTTTTAGTGTAGTGTAGATGTTCTTCCTTTCTTTTGTATTTTTATTTTCTTTTAGATTCATGTATTCAGGCAGAGAGATTCAGAGAGAAATATAGAGAGAATTATGTAATAGATGGTGACAATCTATATAATTTTCTTCTTTTCTTAAATGATTTCTTCTCTAACCTCTAACATGATTAGCTAACTTCATTTAATGGCAATCTAATTGCTAACCATTAATCATCTAACTTCTTCTTGGTAATCCATATGAATTTAATAACCTCTACTAGGTCTTGCTCTTGCAAGAGCCATTGATGGCTCATGATGATGGGTTCTAACATTTAACTTGCTAACCAAGCCAACTGTCTTATTTCATGCTTGCTTCTAATAGTTTTGATAATTTAAGATTTGTATTAGCTTGCTCTTGATGTAAGTTTTTAATGTGAGGAACCATTATGCAACCAAGTCCTCTTTGTTACTGTGTGACATGTTAGCACGTGTTCCGAACAACATAAATGTTGGAGTTTGCTGTGTTGATCTCTTCTCTCTTTCTTGTTTTTCATCTTTACGTTAGGGAGATGATTCTCTTTATGCCATATTTTTTGAGAATGTTGTTTTATTGTGTTCGTTCCTGATAAATACTAGAGAATTTCATGGTTTGAGTCAAAAGATGGCTATAGAAAAATAAAACAAATTATACACATACATTTTCTAAAAAAATACAAGGAAGCTTACAAATTTTTTCGCAAAATATCCCATAGAAGCAGGGGCAGCTAGACTATCAGAAATATCAGGGTGCAACGACACGTTAACCTACATCAGCAAGACCGTCTGATATTAAAGCTGTAGGAATCCATTCAGGAACGGCAAAAAAAGACCGGGGCTGTTCTTAGCTATTTTCACATCTTTATCGCGTTCACCTCACCCGCTAAATTGAAAATGATACCTTCCATTTTTCTATATGTCCTTGTCTCTTGTTTGCGACGTGCCTAGATGAGCTGTATGTGCTGAAAGGACTTTGATAAAGGCTAAAATCACTTTCGGATAGGTCTCTCTTCCCAGTTTCTTTCTCTCTTGGGAAAGAGACGGAAAAAAGGGATTTTCTGATGACATTAGTTTTTGGTGTAGCATTCAATAATGTCATTACAGAGGCTGCAGCGAATATGTGTATATGCACATTGAGTGTGTGTTTATGTATATAACCTGCAATGAACATATGTATACATATATATGTACCATATGTATTGGTTCTGTATTGAAGGTGGTATCTGATTCTTATATTTGCATGCACATTATACATTTTTGCTGGTTGCATCCATATTATACATGAGACACCATATCAACAACCTTGTTTTGGAATTGATAGAAGGTGATGAAACCCATTTTTATCACCATATCAAGAAACCCATTTTGGAATTGATAGAAAAGATGGCTAGTAACCAGTTTTGCAGCAAATTCATTGTTCCACTGTCAAAACCAAAATAAATCATTAAAGGTTTTGATTGATTCTTTACATCTTGGATTTGACTTGTGTGAAAATACAAGAAAGAAAAATCAAAATAAATCATTAAAGGTTCCAAGGATTCACTTGTAACTTCATTATCTTCATGATTTGCTTATCAACGGTAAGTGAGAGCAATAACAGGTGGTTTATGCATCTCAAAATCTCATCCCATGTTGGGAGCATCTTCAACGGATGACGATTGACATTCTCAACATTTGCCTTCCGTTTCTTGAATGTCTACTACTATTACTACATTTGATTCTAGCATTGGCCAAAACCATATTATATAAGACACAAATGAAGAAGTCTAGAGAAACAAGACTGGACATGTATACTACTGATACATCACATATTTGCATTGTCTTAAAACAAAATATTGATTGATTGATAATTTATTTTTTGGGGGTATTTTATTGCCTGAAATGGCGCGATGGATATCTATTTAGAACTTCTTGATGAAGTCATTTATATGATCAGTGATTTCTTGCGGCTTTTCCTGGTTGATCCAGTGGGTTACTCCAGGCATGATGATTACTTCCTCGAGTAATGGAACATCGTTCTTGAATCCGCCTCTGTGTATGTAGTCTTGGATGCCCGGGTAGTAGTGGTACACCATATCGGTGTCACCTACAATGAACTTGGTTGGCACTTTAACCTTCACCCCTGTCCATGGCGCTGTCAGCTCCCAGTTTCTGCCACCAACAACACAAGCAGATGTGTTACAGTTAGCATCATCCAAAATTTTCATGAAATCAAGACATATTACTGTAACTTACGAGTCTAAATTTCGATAATAGTTGACTGGGCCAGTAAATCCAGTCTTCTTGTATTTGCTTGCATAGTAGTCGATATCCTCCTGCGAGAGCCATGAAGGCTGTTCAATTTGATCGTTGGGCAAACCCCAGCCTTTGGGTATTAATATAGGCCCTGGATCACGAATCGCAAAGACATTTTTAAGGACTAAATCAGCACCAAGACGATCAAATTCTTGTTCCACATCTCCAGGTTGCTAACCACATCACAAGAGTACAGAATGCTCATTGTCATAATCAAGTTCATTGCGAAAATAAAAATGTTAAGACTACCAGATAGAAGGACTTGTACCTGAAATCTGCAGACATAGAAATCATCTCCATAGAGAGTCCTGAAGAATTCCGTAAACCTTGCAGCCGGATTGCGAGGAAGGTATGGCACACTAAGGTTCACCAATGCCTTCACTCTGTCTGGCCTGAAATGCAAAGATGCCATGCCAGAATCGCTCCCCAATCATGACCAACCACATATACCTTCACAATTACAAAACAAAATAATCTTGTAATGCCCCAAAATCAATATTAGGCATTAGAGTCAGTACAGTCAGCCTGCAGTCCTTCGTTTGCTAGAGCGAACTGCAAGGCCTAACTTCTAACTTAGCCCAACAGACAACAGACACAACAAATCTTGATGCCTTATTCGAATCAATATAACTTTTTTTTTTTCGAATAAAAATTCCATCCTGTTTCATTAATACGAAAATAATTGTTGTGACCTGGTCCTCAGAGAGGGCATCAATGAGAGCAACGAGATCACCGACAAGATGGAATATGGAGTAAGAAGAAACTGAATCAGGAGCATCGGTGTCGCCATAACCACGAAGATCGGGGGCCACAGCACGGTAGCCCTTATGGGCGAGGCCTGGAATCTGATGCCGCCACGAGTACCAGAGCTCAGGGAATCCATGGAGGAGGAGCACAACTGGGCCTTGCCCTTTCTCGGCGACGTGCATCTTGATACCGTTCACCTCAACTGTTTGATGAACTATTCCTTCCATCTCTCTTCTCTCTGAATTTGTCTTCTTTGTTTGAGGAATTCACTGAATCTTTGGTACTGAATTCATAGTTGATTTATACAGTGAATCAGTTGTTGCATGTGATGTTCATTTGATAGTGATTTCTGACTCGATTATTGCGTGTAGTCTTTGTTTCTTTGTGATTTCTGTCTATTCTGCAAGTTTTTCTTTTGTTTCTTTTCTTCGTGATTTCCGAAAGAAAATGGCACCCACATGAGAGTAACATTAGCAAGCTGTAGCTGCGTGCGCCATTTTAGGACCATACAAGGATTAAAATATCTGGATGTTACCGTCAATCGTTATCTGGCTGCTTCTTTCCCTCATTTGCATTGCTGGAATTGAATCATGATTGAGATTTGAGACTAGGGGTGTAAAGGGTCAGGCCCTGGTTGGATGCATACCGTATTCGAACCCGAACTCGAGAATGAATTCGAATTCGAACATCAAAATCTCTTTTTTCTTGTCGGGTTTAGATTTTAAGTAGACCTATTCAAGTTCTAAGTGAAGTTATTTTTAAAGTGTATTTTAATTTATTAGATCCAAATTGACAATTTAAATATTTTAATTTTATGATGGATATCATCAAGTTCTCAATTTTTACAGTTTTATCAATTTAAATATTGCGAAATGTATGATGATGAGTTTCCTTTTATATAGCATGTATTTTCTTTTCGGATTTGTGATCAAGTTTTGAGTTTGGAAGTGTTACACCCAAACTTGACTCGATAAGAGTTTCGGGACTAACTTTAAAACCCGAAATGCTGTAAACATGTACAAAGCCTCGGGTCGGGTTGTCACATTTTCAAATACCATTTACAGTCCAAACATTTAATATCTAATTTTGGCATTGATATCTCTAACAATGGGCATCAATGAGGCCTGTTTTTCTTGCAAACCATTACCAACGCCATGAAAAGAGCCCTCATCCTCGCCCTAGTCCGAGGCACCAAGCCTAACTCTATTGATATCATTGCACCACGAATTCAAGTCTCTTAGCCTGTGAAACCCAGGGAACTGTGTCACCAAAATGGAATGAAATCCTTCTACATGTGCAAGAAACTCATAGTTTGCAACTTTGGCTTACTGTTAGTACCCTTTTGATTAAGTGGCATGACTATAATGATGATCGCTTAGGCTTAACGGTGTTCCGTTCTATCGCTCGGCCTTAATCGCGAACATAATGCATGTGCATTTGGTTGCCATTAGGTCATGATTAAAGAGGGAAAAGAGATTCATAATCATGCCTAATCCCACTTAGGATTGACATTTGAGGTGCCCACCCCTCATAACTCAATCTCCCCACATGAAACCCCCTGGGTTGTTTGCTTAAGTGTCATTATCCACCAACAAAGATGAGTGATGTCACTAACTAAAGTTGCCACCTTTGGAGAGCTCACTCCCTTGAACTCAAAGCAGGCCTCATAAAGAAAGATAGCATCTTTGATGCAATCTACAGTGTAGAAAATATCTCTGATGCAATTTATGGTATAGATCAAAGCTTGAAATCTTCATTGATGCAATCTATAGTATAGAAAACATTTTTTGAAAATTACTAGAAGAAAAGATCTACTAGATTGAACAATCTGTCAGTCTAAAAATATCAATAATAACCAAAATAGCTACAATATCCGGTTCGCCAATTCACAACATAAATAGCTGACAATGTAAGGACTTGCTGACAAGATGGTAGAATAAAATTTGGGATGACAGAGAAAAATAGACCATGAGAGAAATGTGAATACATTGAAAACGAAAAATGAATAATAATAATGAAGAAAACTCGCAAATAGGAAGAAAGTAAAAAAAAAAAATTGGTAAAAGAATTAAGTTCTCGATCAGCACACCGATTGTCTAAGGGGCCCAGAAGATGGGATGTTCTCCTGAGGGAGAGGGCAAAGGCAACCAAGGATTCTTTTTTTCTTTTCTCGCCCTTTCTTCAAGAGCGTTTCTATGTGAACCCGTTATATCAAATCGTAATAAGTAAAAAAACTCACCCAAATAATTTTATTCATTTCAGCCACTTTGTTTAAAAAGTAAGGATGTACGTTCACGTGTCAAGCACCGAAACGCTCATTAGCGGCGAAATACGAAAATGCCTTTAAATAATCGCTTAATAAAAGCGAATAGCTTCGAAAATGTCTTATTTTTGAGGACTGCGGTTGCGGTCTTCAAAAAATGATCACAGTATAGAGGGATGCGTCTATAATCACAGTGTTCACAAAAATGTTTTATTTATGAGGACTGTGGTTATGATCGCACTCCTCACAAAATGCACTATTGGTCGCATTCCTCGTAAAAATGTCATGTTTCTGAGTTTTTATAGGATTGCGATCATGATCGCAGTTCTCTCTATTAGGATTGCGATCACGAGCACAGTATCCACAAAAATGTCTTATATTTGAGCCTTTATGAGGACTGTGACACCATGATCACAATCCTCATAAAATACCCTATTTCTTAGTCAGTGCTCACAGAGAACTGCGATCATGAGTCACAATCTTCATATTAGCATCGTCATAATAAGCATAATGTCCACTGATATCGAATGATCCCTAATGCTTTCCAGATCTAAACACAAACAAAACTCATCACGAGCATGAACAAACGAGATTTGCAAAAAATCAACCAAAAAAAAAAATTCAAGGACTCCGCCCCCTTCCAACTCTCAGGTCGACCTTCGAATAACTCTGCATCGTGGTCAAGAATGAGGGTAGAGTAACATTTGGGGTGAAAGAGGAAGAGTAAAAAAGGAAATAAAAATATATAAAGAAGTGGTGATTGGGAGGAATCAGTTTACGCTGACGTGAATGAGGCTGTAGTGAACAAAATTATGAATCTGAGTTTATTTTAATTATGAAGCAAAATAAATGAGTGCAGCAAAATTTTCCAAAAGAAAAAAAAAACAAAGAAATGAAAACACAAAATTATAAGCGAAATCAGAGTAAAAAGAGGCAAAAGAATGAGCCGGATTTAATTGGTGGGCCTTGTTTTTGGAGTGGATCCAGCCAGCGCAAGGACTCATGTAGCCCAAATAGTATTGGATGGGAATAGGCCTGTCAATGGGTCGGGTTCGGGGCGGTACAGGTGGTACCATACCCGACCCGTTTACCCAAGAGGGTACCATACCCGTCCCATTTACCCGCGGGTCCAGAAGGTGGGTTTTCATACCCGGACCCGCTATACCCGCGGGTCCAGACCCGTTTACCCAGACCCATAAAAAAAAACATAAACAAATACAGTAACAAAAACACATGAAGAGAGGAAAAAAAATTTGTAAAAAGAAAGAAGGCATGTTTTAATATCAATGAAAGATGAAATGTAACCAGGTGCAAGAGGTGGAGGGAAAATTTTCGATGAAAGACACTAATAAAGAAAAAAATTTAAAGCAAGGCCTCCAAATTTATTTGGGAAAACACAACAATATAATCACTCACTAATCTACCAACAGTCTTTAATATTTAAAGCACAAAGGGATCATTTACTGATAGAGTCTTGAGAGGGTTTTAATTCTATTAGTATTATTTATATTTATGTTTTGAAATGGGTAAATGGGTAATCGGGTCTGGTTCAAGTAAAATCAAACCCATCCCATTTAATACTCGGGTATACGGGTAAACGGGTATGGGTCCAGAGCAACCCTTTCCATACCGCTTAATCGGGTCGGGTCCGGGTCGGGTCTGGGTCTGGACCCGACCCATTGACAGGCCTAGATGGGAAGCTCATTCAACGGGCTGAACGTCTTAAAGCCTTCAATTCAAAATCAGTGGTTTACGAAGAATGGGCCGGATCCAATTATTCAAAAGGCTACAGACCCGAACCCGCTTTGTCGATCGCGGAGCATAATAAAAGCCTAGTAGCCTTACAAAATCGTCGCCGTCAAAGAGAGAGATCTATCTTCTGGTCTTTTTCGAACCCGAGCGAAACCCTAGCTTTTCGATCAAAACCTAGCGTTCGAATGGCAGGGTATCGATCTCATCGCCGGCGGCAGGAGCAAGAAGACGAAGCGCACCGCCCCGAAATCCGAGGACGTGTACCACAAGCTCCTTGTCAAGGTACTTCGAATCGATCGGACCTATTGGTTTCTTTTTTGTTGTGAAATTTTGGATTATTTTGAGTTTTGATCTGTTATTTGTTGTTTGTTTTATAGTTGTATAAGTTTTTGGTGAGAAGGACTGGGAACAGCTTCAATGCGGTGATCTTGAAGAGGTTGTTCTGGAGCAGGACCAACAAGCCTCTGATCTCGCTCAAGAGGCTCATCACCTTCATGAAATGCAAGGTTTTGATCGCGTAAAAAAATCCGTTTCTTTTTGGTCTTACGAATGCATTGATTAAAGTGTACATAATTGATTTTGAATGTTTGTTATCAATGTATTGCTAATTGTGAATTTGCTAAAATTTAATCATTTAATGTTTAATGGCATCTCAATGGCTTTGAGCAATGCATCTAATTTCTCAGCCAGCTTTAGACACGTTTTCTTCATGAAATGATGTATGGATATCTTCGATTACTATAGATATTTGTTTCCGTATTTAAGTTATGAATTGTGTGAAGGGACTGGAAACAAATTGGTCAAAAACTCATGAATTAATTAAAAACTTCATTGAATATAAATGCAATTTTATATTGAATATTGGGATTATAGGATATGATTACTTTCTTTTGTTTAAGACAGCGAATTCATTGTGGTGTACAGTATGGCCTTTTGAGTCCTGTCCTTGGGTAATTAATTGAGAAACATAGCAAACAGTTATTCTAACATAGAGTAAGTGCTCAATAGTTCTTAAGTTGTGGTATAACTTGGGAGGTTGCCATGACTCAAAATTGTTTGCAAACTGTTGTCAAATGACAGTCAAATGCAATTGCGCTGACATAACATGTTTTAATTTTATTTTCTTTGCTTTTATATATGTGGATTGTCAACTAAAAGTCTAAAATTTGCCAATTTTGTCTTAAATCTTATTATTATTTTCAGCCTGTTTTAAAATTTGGCTTGTATTTAGGGCCAAAAGTTTGGGATATATTATATTTTTTATTATTTTCTGATTATCAAATAGGAGGACAAGATTGCTGTCATTGCGGTTCCAGTGACAGATTATAAGAGGGTGTACGAGGTTCCTGCACTGAAGGTGGCAGCTTTGAGGTTCACGGAGACTGCGAGTGCCAGGATTATTAAGGAAGGCTGGTGGTGAATGCTGCTTGCCCTTAGGGCACCACTCGGTCAGAATACGGTATGGACTTTATCATGTCTAGAATCTCTATGGCCTGTAAAATTTTATTTATCATGTAATCCATGTTGTTAATATGTATAATTTTTACCTATTTTTTGATAATGCAACAATTGAATGAGTGAGTGGATCTTGTTTTTCTTCCTGTATTTTTATAAACATAGGGTCTTAATTGCCGGTATGCAAGTGCAGAGATTTAAAAGAAAGGGGAACCAGCTTATCTTATTTTTTTATTTTAACTTTTTACATTGTCACTCTGTATTGATTTTACTTAACATATCATGAAGTATTTGTTTCTTTTTGTTTTTGTCCACGGTGATAACTTGACTTATGACAAATAGATTTTGATGTCTTAAATTTTTTCCATCACATTATGTGAGTGATTAATTCTTTTGAGCATTCAAATTTACATTCTTGTTTGACACACCTGGCTATTTTCAATCATTTTAGTATATTGTTTCTCAAACTTACGTACCTGTTGCCTATTTTTTTTTTAATCTCGACGTATTAGTTATTGTAGCCATTTTTCCATCTCGACAAGTATTTAGCTATATACATTATTTATCACATTTCAGAGTTCCAACTAATTTATTCTAACTAATCATTGTGCAAAACCTTTCATGTCTGTGAATGGGGAGTGGTTAGCCTGTCTCAACAATTATTCTAGGTTCTATTGATGGGATATTGTTGAGGGGTAAGGATATATGTATATGTTTTGTGCATGTATGGGGTTGAGAGGGGGGTTCCGAGAGCAGTAGCTAGGATTTCTTTCTTTTAGTGTAGTGTAGGTGTTCTTCCTCTTTCTTTTGTATTTTTATTTTCTTTTAAATTCATGTATTAGGACAGAGAGATTCAGAGAGAAATATAGAGAGAATGATGTAATAGATGGTAACAATCTATGTAATCTTCCTCTTTTCTTCAATGGTTTCTTTTCTAACCTCTAACATGACTAGCTAACTTTATTTCATGGCAATCTAATTACTAACCACTAATCATCTAACTTCTTGGTAATCCATATGAATCTAATAGCCTCTACTAGGCCTTGCTCTTGCGAGAACCATTGATGGCTCATGATGATGGGTTCTAACATCTAATTTGCTAACCAAACTCTCTTATTTCATGCTTGCTTCTAGGTTTTGACGATCTAAGATTTGTATTAACTTGCTCTTGATGTAAGTTTTTAATGTGAGGAACCATCATATGTGCCATGCTTTGTATTCTCTTGAAGCCAAGCACTAGTGATGGCCAAGGATTCATGTGAGGCAACTATCACTAAGAGGTTAGCATAATTAGTGGACCAATTAGTAGTTAATTGCCATGAATCTTCTCATTTTATCTTGTTTTCAACCCACTTCTTCAACATAAAAATACCATTTTTATTCATCACCTATCTCTTCTATCTCTTCTTTTTTTTATTTTGTTTCTAAAATTATTTTTCAAAACCTCTTCTTATTTCATTTTCCTTTTTTCTCATTTTTATTTTCTTATTTTGTTTCCATCGATTTACAACCACTTCTTATTTGTTTTCTCATCGGGGCTGTTTGGTTAGGGGTGGAAGTGAGGAAGTGCGGAAGTAGTAATAGTTTCCTTTGGAACTTGGGAATTGGTTAGTGAGTTTTTTGGTGTTAGGATGTTGTTGAGAAGTGTGGTTTGAAAAATGTTATATCTTTTTTGGTGTTTGAATGGTAATGTGAAAGTGAAAGTGAAAAGTTGATCACAAAGTTGATTGTAAAATAATATTAAAATAAAAATTAATTAAGAAAATAAAAATTAGATTGTAATTAGAATGCAAGTGGGGTTTACATGATCACAAAATTAACTGTTTTGAGTTATAACTTATTACAAATGAGATTTATATGACGACAAAATTAACTGTAGCACCCTGAAAGTGAGGAAGCGATTGGGTAAAAGGGAAAAGAGAAAAGGAAAAAGGGTTTTCTCATTTTACTTTTTCGATGTTTGGATAGATAGGGAAGTGAGCAATTATATTTCCCTATTTCCTTACTTCTGCCCACTTCCTTGCAACCGAACATGCCTGATTGTCGTTTTCATCGCCTTCTCCTATCATTTCTAGTTTTCTATTCTTTTTTTCTTTCTTTTTTTAACAAAGAACTTGTTAACATAACACGTGAATAAGAACTGTTAATGCTTTTATCGTCTCGCATCCATGTGGATTTGACCTGTTGAGCCATCATGCTATAACGGAAGTATCGAGGGAATATTAGCATACACGCTTTCACACTGATTTTCAAAATACACGTTTCCAAGTGTTTGTTTTACCCCCGATCAAATTTTGGCGCCGTTGCCGGGGATAACTAGGCAGCACACGGTCTGGCTAAATACGGTTATACTCCACCGCTTGATCACCATCTCCCAACGCACTAAGGGTGCAAAGTACTCGCATCTTGTTTTAGTCACTGGCCTGTGTAGGAATTTTCTACTAGACGAGGTCTTCTCTACGTATGACCGAGTCTTTGTAACCCAAGAACGTATAACTAGTGTGTATAACAGTTGCTTACATGCTGTGTGGATACCTAGTGTTCAACCTGAGGATATCCCAGCTGAGTCCTCTTCTGAGGAACTGTTGGTGGAGGATGATGAGCCTGAGTTTTGGCGGTAATCACCACCCACCGATTCGAGAGCCTTCATGTCTTCCATTTGGAGAGGCATGAAGAAAATTTTTAAAAGGCAAATTAGGCTGAGAAAACAAATGGAGGAGCAGACCAAATGACTTGATCGTATAGAGGAGGGCTTAAGAAGATTATGGTCGGCCGGCCCGAGCACTTTGGCTGGTCTGAGTCGTAGGCGAGGGTGACATCCTTTTCACTTACCTTATTTCATGCCTCCATTTCTTATTACATACATTGAGGACAATGCATGAGATAGGTGTGAGGGGTTCATGCCTCCATTTCTTATTACATACATTGAGGACAATGCATGAGATAGGTGTGAGGGGAGGGTACTAACATAGATTTTTTTTATTTTCTTTTTAGATTTAGATTTTTCTTTCTTATTTTTCCTTTTAGATGCCTTTTAGATTTTCTCTCTTTCTTTCTTTTAGCATTTTTAGATATTTCTTTCTTTTAGGAATTTCTTTTCCTTCAGAAATTTCGTTTCCTTTAAAAAATATATAAAAATATATTTGATCCATTTTTAAGAAAATTAACTTGATCTTAGAAATTAGGGATACTCTAAACTAGGATTTCTTAATATAAGTTAAAATAAGAAGAATTGTTGGATTTTTAAGTTTAAGAAAGAGTAGAAAGATAATTAGATTTTGAATTTTTCCTAAGTATTATATACATTTACATGTTGAGGGATTAAAACAAAGACCTAAATACCTTTATTTATTAAAAAATATACATACAATAAAAATTTTTGTAAATATAAATAAATAAACACTTGATCACCAATTATGCTGGTTAGTTGTGCCTTAGGAAGCATGATCAGTCACGCCTAACGGTAGTTAAGTCCTTAGCATTCGTGGCCTTATTTACACGAGTCCTTGAACCCGAGGGATGTATTCTCATCTGGTGCCCTAAGATCGTCTGGTCTGGGAGTCATCGGTTAAAGGCTCGCTACATGGGTAAATTAGAAAGCCTACTGAAGCTAAGGAAAATAATAAGTGTACATATATGTTTATAGAATATATATATATATATATATATATATATATATATATATATATATATATGAAAATATAAATATAGCTACCATAGAACACTTGATCACCAATTAAGCTGGTTAGTTGTGCCTTAGGAAGCATGATCAGTCACGCCTAAAGGTGGTTAAGTCCTTAGCATTCGTGGCCTTGTTTACTCGAGTCCTTAAACCTGAGGGATGTATTCTCATCTGTGCTCTAAGATCGTCTGGTCTGGGAGTCATCGGTTAAAGGCTCGCTACATGGGTAAATTAGAAAGCCTAATGAAGCTAAGAAAAATAATAAGTGTACATATATGTCTATATAATATATATATGTGTGTGTGTATGTATATGTATATGAAAATATAAATAAAGGTACCATAGAACACTTGATCACTAATTAAGCTGGTTAGTTGTGCCTTAGGAAGCATGATCAGTCACGCCTAAAGGTGGTTAAGTCCTTAGCATTCGTGGCCTTGTTTACTCGAGTCCTTGAACCCGAGGGATGTATTCTCATCTGGTGCCCTAAGATCGTCTGGTCTGGGAGTCATCGGTTAAAGGCTCGCTACATGGGTAAATTAGAAAGCCTAATGAAGCTAAGGAAAATAATAAGTGTACATATATGTCTATAGAATATATATATATATGTATATGTATATGAAAATATAAATAAAGCTACCATAGAACACTTGATCACCAATTAAGCTGGTTAGTTGTGCCTTAGGAAGCATGATCAGTCACGCCTAAAGGTGGTTAAGTCCTTAGCATTCGTGGCCTTGTTTACTCGAGTCCTTGAACCCGAGGGATGTATTCTCATCTGGTGTCCTAAGACCGTCTGGTCTGGGAGTCATCGGTTAAAGGCTCGCTACATGGGTAAATTAGAAAGCCTAATGAAGCTAAGGAAAATAATAAATGTACATACATATATATATATATATATATATATATATATATATATATATGTATATCAAGGTTCTAAGTCTCAGATATCTGGATCGTATCGGATGGGGTTTTTTATATCGGATATCGGGGGAGATATCGGGGATACGTGCGCATATCGGGCATTCATATCAGACGCTATATATAATGAAATATGGATAATTAAAAGTTGGTTTAGAGTCATTGATATCTACCTAATAAAAAAGATGTAATATGCTTGCAAAGGCAGTAAAAAAAGGTACATTTTCACGCATTCGTGTAATAAATAAGTTATTTCATATCGGACGATATATTGGGCGATTTATTAGCCAATATTTCAAATATCGGCCTTTTTTTGCTGCAAACGATATGGTGAACGATTTCTCCATATCGTATCGGCAGTAGGCAAAAAAGGAGATATCGGGCGATATCTCGGCTGACTCGGGCAATATTTAAAACAGGGATATATGAAAATATAAATAAAGGTATCATAGTCTAAGTGCAATTCCTCATACATATAAGTGTATATATTCTAGGCTTGATGTAAAATCCAATGATCAATCTACTTTTAAAACTTAACCTTAATTAAAGACAGAGCTTCAAGTGGAGACATATAATAAAGAAGAATAGTTTAGGTTAACCTAAAACCCTAAAGATCACTTAATTTTTGGAAAATGGATCATAAAAAATTATCTTTCTTATCTTTCAAAATAAGGTTTTTAAAACCACTAACATTTTTTTTCTTTTTTATGGATTTTGTGCGTGTAATCGACTGAAAACCCTCAGGAGATAAAACTCTTCCTCTAGGGTTAACCTAGAGGTTTAACAGCATGTTGTACATGCTCAGTGCAATCACGTCACCTGCAAAAGTGGTGTAATAACTCTAATTTAGGATTTGTTTTGCCTTTGCTTATTTTTCTCGAGGAAGAGCAAAACCTAGTTATGGGGTGCGATTAGTATTCATTTTTGTATTATTTTCATCACATTTCCTATGCATTTGTCAATAAAAATTCTGTTTTTAATGGCTTTTTCTCTGAATTTTCATGTTCACAATCAAATGGAGAAGAAGGCCTAAATCCTAGTTAAAAAGAGGATTAGAAGAGGATTATTTGAAGCCCATCCAAAAAGCCCAAACCTGTAACAAATTAGAGAATATTCTTAGGATATTAGAAGCTTCTATAGGACATCTGGACAAAACCAGGCTGTCAGAGCTGTCGCTGGCATAACAGCCAAGATGCTGTCGCGAAAACGCGACTCTGGCCGCAGATCATTTGATGCATCATTTCATCCGATAACTACGATGGAAAGGGATTAGGGTTTTGGTGCTTATATAAAGACCCCCGGGGCATCTGATTGTAGTAGTTCGAAATAATTAGAAAATAGGGAGAAAAGCTTAGGATTTCTTTAGGATTTCTTTAGAGTTTTCTTGTACTTTCATTTTTCTTAGTTCTAGAAAAGAGAAAGGGTGGGAGTGATAATTCTATATTTGAAGGTGATAATCAATGCAAAGCTCCATGTTCTTCCTCTAGTTTCTTTTTGCTTTATTTTCAAGCTTTTTTACTTGCAATTAGTGTAACCATGCTTTCTTTCATGCTTTACATTTCCATGGCTAGCTAACTCACTAATATGACTAACATCTAACACTACTAACTACTAACTCTTGGATGATACAACTCATGTGATTTATTGGATGCATCTAATTTCTAATCTTGTGCTTTATAAGTAAGTATTCTTGATTCTCAATGAAGATGAGTGATATTTTATTGAAGTTGTGTTTCTCTCCAAATGACTCATGTGTGCCTCTTTTAGTGCCTCGTCACTTTGGCAAGTGCCTTGATAGAACATGATAATGGGTTTACTTTGAAATGCTAACAATTTAATGCATAAGCTTCTTATTTCATGCTTGCTAGAACAATGGCTTTGATGATCTAATGAACTTGACATTTTTGTTATGCATTGTTAATTTGTGAATCTCAACTCTTATGTTCCATTCTTGTTTATCTATTGAGAGCCCCTGATTCAAGAAGGCCACATAACCAAGTTAAGAGAGGAACACTCCAACAGTTGGGCTATCTTTTAGACTTGATGAATTAAGATGGACATATTGCCAATGAATCCACATGAGGCACAATTCATCTAAGTGATTAGTAAGTTAGTAGTGTAAAGTTATTAGTTAGTCATGATCTTCCTTCAATTGTTAAAACTCTTTTCTTAAGAAGTAACTTGTTTTCTCCTTTCAAATCTCTTTTTTTTCCTAAACAAAACTACTTTCTTTTTGTTTTTTAAATCATGACTCCATTTGCCGTTTTCATCTTGCATCTCTTGTTTTCTTTTCTTTTTCTTTAATTCACAACAACCATAACTCCATAACCTCCTTTACTTTCTTTTTCTTTCATTCTTAAAACAAAGAACTTTCGTTTCTTTTCAAGAACAAGAACTACAAAAATCGAACAAAGCTTCCATCGAATACCCTCACTACCGATACGACTTGTTATAACTTTTTGCTACAATGGTAGTACGAAGGAGCATATAAATACAATCTCAGGGCTTGAACATAGACATATCAACCAGCACGGTTTGTTCTGAATTTCTGCACTTTTCCCCCTCAGGAAGCATGATTATTCTCGCCTAACGGTGGTCAAAAGGAAAAAATAATCCCCTAAGCTTTATGGCCTAGTTTACTCGAGTCCTTAACCTGACAGATGTTTTCTCATCTGGTGCCCTAAGATCGTCTGGTCTGGGAGTCGTCGGTCAAATGCTCACTACCCGGGTAAACTAGAAAGTCTAAGAAAAGTAAGGAAAGAAAAAAAGAAAAATATACGTAAATAAATGACTCTATTGTTAGAGTTGAAATCCTAGAAATCTTCACTGTTCACAAAATGCATATTGTCTAGGTTTTATTAAGGATAAAATTTTGCGTCCACAAAAACAGTAAAATTCACACTTTTGATAGAACCAATAAGCCCCGCTTTCTCAAATTTTCCGGTACGTAGTACTGTCCCGATCATTTGGACCCCACAGTTCAATTTCCCCCCAATCTATTCCAATTCTTGATCTTGAAGGAGATGAAGAGAATCCCCATCACAAAACTAAGTATCAAATAAAAAAAGCAGTCGGTGAGGCCGAGGAATCTGGTGCTGCCACGAGTACCACGGCTCAGGGAACTCGTGGCAGCACCACCACTGGCCGCTCCCCGTCTCTGCCACGTTCACAAGCAAAAACTGATAAAAAAATAAAAAAGTAAAAAAAAAAAATGCATAAATGTTTGTATGAATGGAGTAATGAATGTATGTATGTCTTCCCTCAAAAAAAAAATGAAAGAATGTATGTACATTACAGTATAGTTTGTTATCAGGTTATTTTGGCTCCATATCCATAGATTTTAATATCATTGAGAACCAAATATGTATTTTTTGATTCTCATACAACAAAACCCAGATATGTTGGCCTAGCTTGAAAAATTAAGAGCCGCTTAGTGGCTAATTAGTGGCCAAGGACAATTGCCTATATGAGCCGACATAGAGATTTCAATTCATCGCTTGGGCTAGCTCGAGCTAGCCCAAAACAACCAAAGATCACGGCTTGCACGATTTATTAGGCAAGTACCAAAGTTTGGCTCTTGTCCTCAGGTAAGGCCTCTCTTCCACATTCACATGCTTCTTCTTGTGGTCTCTTATGCTCTAGCTCTCTCCACACACACACACACACACACACACACACACGGTCAGTGTCGCGTTGATATCCTTTTTTTAGAGGCCTATCCAAGAATTTGCTTTCCCTCATGAGTAATATATTCCCATGGTCTAAAGAGATCAATAAGTTTTCTATGGATAAGAAGATATATACATGCATGTAGAGAGAACAATCATCAACATAAACGTGTCTTCTGAGCTTTATCAAAGGCCATGATGCCATAAGGGTGTACTTTAAATCCATCCTACTTTAAATCCTGCCGGATAATATCGCATAAATGTTCTATTTATTTTTGGTGCCGACACCATTCTATGTAGGCTAGCTCTCCTCTCTCAGCCAAAGTTGATTCATGCTCTCAAATTAAGCTGTTTGTTCTCAGAAATTGAGTTTGACTTCAGTTCTAGGATCAAAGCGAGGAACAAGTTGTAGTACATTATTCTTCTTTTGGCCCAGTTGTTTATATGTGTTGAAGAATTTTCAAAGGATGGCCATTGACATTCTCGACAATATATTCGCTTGAAGGCCTCATGATATGTAAGTAGATAAGAGAGAGTGAATGGATATGCATGTATTACATCTTCTCATATACTTGTATGATTTTTCCCATTTTCCATTGTAGTTGTCCTTATAACATATATCGGTTTCTATCTAGGCACAAAGGCAAAATTAATCCATTGCCTGTAATTGATGCATCTTCGCCAGATTACATCATATTGATCAGTCGAGTGCATGGTTCTGTATGACAAACTGTTTATCATTTATCGGAATGATTTTGACTGCCCAACAACAACATCTATATGTACTCTGATGCTAACTGATCATTCTGCATCATCATGCAACTATGTTTAAGTGGATAATCCACAATTCAGTGAGATCAATGAATTCAAAAAATACATAGGCGTTGATGTGTGTGTATACAGAGGGAGAGAGACTTGTGTCATTCCGGAAGGATTTGAGATCGAATGTTTCTCACTCAAGTACAATCTTATGACATCCGAATGTAAGATCTACTCTGTTAAAGTTGATCTGCATTATTTCAAGTAAGTAAGAATCAAAAATCATATAATTTGAATGTTTTTGCCCATTAATCAAGTAAGCGCAAAATGAACGGTCGAAATAGTGAGTTAGTTAATTTAACGGTGTAAAGTATTTGAATTCTAACAAAAATTCATTTGTGAGGGGTTTTTAAGTGTTTAGATGTTGATAAAATGATCGGATCGAGAACTTGTATGTTTAAAGATGTAGATCTACGCGATATGTTATTTTTCAATCGTCCATTTTGCGCCTACCTAATAGATTGTCCATTTAGTTTTTAGTTACTTAGAATAATGTTGATCAAGTTCAACGGAATGGATTTTTCATACGAATGTCGTAGAGTTATATTGAGAAGGATTCAAGTTCGAATTTTTCCGGAATGACACAGGTCTCTCTCTCTTTCTATATATATATATATATATATATATATATATATATATATATATATATATATATATATATATATACATACATATATATAGAAAAATGTATATCAGCCGCGGGCTGAGAGTACTTTTTCAGCCTGCGGTGACGTGGCTCAATTTGTTACCTCACTGACTTGCGGCCCGCTTTTAGGAAGAAGTTAAATTACCAAATACCCCTTTCGATAACTTTTCCTTATTATTTATTATTATTTTGTCCCCCTTTTATTTTGCCGCTCTTTATAGGATATAAATTACTTTTTGCCTTATTTCTTTACCTCTTTTTTAAAAAGATCTACTTTCCCCTTTGCAGCATGCGATAAAATTCTACTTTATAGTTTAATTTTTTTGTATATAATATAGTCAGTCTTTGGTCGCAGTGTACATTTAAACTGTGACCTTAGTCAGAGACTTTGGTCGCAGTGTACATGGTTAATTGCGACCAAGGTCGCAGTGTTGTTATTGATAAAGATGGCCAGCAACTGCAATCTAGGGTTGCATTACATGGACTGCGACTTTGGTCGCAGTACGTTAAGTAAGTGTTTCCTTTATATTAACATGCATGGCGACCAAGGTCGCAGTGTTGTTTTGGATTAAGACTGCCGCCAGAAACTGCGACCAAGGTCGCAGTGTTGTTGTTTTATTAAGTGTTATTTTTTGGATTAAGTCATTTTTTGAATCTAAATGAAAAATGAAAAGTTTGCTGAGGGGACGCGACTTGGAGTCACTTCGTGAGACGCGGCCAGTCATAAAGATTTTATGAGATCTTTTAACGTCAAGTCTACGTTGACGAACCCGCACCATTCGTTGTTTCCCGAAGCGGTTGTCCACGCGTCTGCTCTTCATAGGGTTTAGGTGTTAATGTCTTTTAATGCCAAACCGGCGCTGGTGGTTGGAGACCAGCGTCTTCGACGCTTCCCGAAACGACACTCCACGCGTCAACCTTCCATTGGACTTCGATAGTCGTGCGATCATTAAGGCCGACGGTTATGATTAATGAACCATTAATTATGGTTATTATGTGCTGCCTATAAATATGGCTCACCCTCTCCCTTTTTAAACAGCCCATACTTAGACTGTTTTCTTTCGAGAGCAATTGCTCTGAGAATTCTCGCCTTCTTGAGTGTCTCTAACAGGACCTGCCTCCATGGATGAAGATGACGCTATAGACGAAGATGACCCAGAGCTTGATTGTCCTTTTTCAGGTTCGCTGGGCCCCTGGGAGAATATTTTCGCCGGCGAACTTGATCGATGTTCGTCGACAAGGGAAGAAGTCATAGACCTCATCGTGCACAAGGGAATAAGTCATGGTCCTCGCCGTCCACTGTTTTTTAATACACTGGGACCTCAATAACACCACTGCTCTTAGTCAACAAGGGCTCTTTTGATGTTTAGTCTTCTTGTACTGCTATATTGTAACACTCAATCTTATTGTATAAGAGATCGTTTTGTATCATTTTCACATGCCTGGAGATAAACGCTATAGACGAAGATGACCCAGAGCTTGATTGTCCTTTTTCAGGTTCGCTGGGCCCCTGGGAGAATATTTTCGCCGGCGAACTTGATCGATGTTCGTCGATAAGGGAAGAAGTCATAGACCTCATCGTGCACAAGGGAATAAGTCATGGTCCTCGCCGTCCACAGTTTTTTAATACACTGGGACCTCAATAACACCACTGCTCTTAGTCAACAAGGGCTCTTTTGATATTTAGTCTTCTTGTACTGCTATATTGTAACACTCAATCTTATTGTATAAGAGATCGTTTTGTATCATTTTCACATGCCTGGAGATAAATGTCTGGACATAAATAAAAAGACCTCAATAACACCACTGCTCTTAGTCAACAAGGGCTTTTTTGATGTTTAGTCTTCTTTGTACTCCTGTATTGTAACACTCAATCTTATTGTATAAGAGAGCGTTTTGTATCATTTTCACATGCCTGGAGATAAATGTCTGGACATAAATAAAAAACATTTTTGTTTTTTAATAAACTACGACCTTTGGTCGCAGTCATGCATTGCAAACAAAACAACTTGGACCAGAGACGACACTGCGACCAAGGTCGCATAAGACTACAGTGTAAACAGAAACAACTGCGACCAAAGACTGCGACTAAGCAACTGCTGCGTTAACATGTCAACTTGTCGTAGTGTTGTTGATTAAGAATAAAGACGAGCAACTGCGACCAAGGTTGCAGATTAATTTTTTTAAGACTGCGGCCATCAACTGCGACCAAGGTCGCCGTGTTGTTGTTGATTAAGAATAAAGACCAGCAACTGCGACCAAGGTCGCAGTGTTGTTGTTTAAGAGTAAAGTCCAGCAACTGCGACCAAGGTCGCAGTGTATTTTATTAAGACTAAACATCAGCAACTGCGACCAAGGTCGCAGTGTATTTTATTAAGACTACGGTCAGAAACTGCGACCAAGGTAGCAGTGTTGTTGTTGATTAAGACTAAAGACCAGCAACTGCGACCAAGTTCGCAGTGTATTTATTAATTCCGCGTCCAGCAACTGCGACTAAAGTCGCAACCTTTCATTTTAAAAATTTATACGGGTGAAGTAATATAATTATTAACTGCGTCCATGATCGCAGTATATTCGTTTAGCGTAAAATATTTAAAATGAAGGTTTGTAACAATTGTACAACATTTTCAACCTAGAGATAGTAGTAAAAAATGTAATTCACACAATTAACTTTAGAAAACAGATTTATATATATTAAAAAAAACAAAATACAATTTTTTAAACTTCTAATCCTCGTCATCACCATCGTAATCAGATTCGTCGTCAAGAGTCATGCTTTCGTCTTCTGTATCGCTTTCCGTCTCTTCCTCCTCTTCAGCGACAGTCTCCTCTTCGCTTTCTTCCTCTTCATGTTTGTGTTTTGGTTCATCAATGAACTCCCAGAACGGGTCGTCTGTATCAAGCTCAGATTCTGACCCGTAGCGAGACATTGTTTCAGAACTAAACATAAAATCATCATTTGATGATTGGCTTCTTTCCGGTGAAGTTGGTAGTGATGGTGAAGATATTTTTTGAATGTATTTTCCGAACAGTGAGAGTAACGAGTTTGAGCAAAAATAACTTAGTATGTTTTTAATCCTTTGCTCATGACCCTTTATATATTTTTAATCCCGGAATTCCAAAAGGTTTAAGCTCTCGGACCACGTGAATATCTGTCAAATATATTTTCTACCTTTTCCAAAAATTGTATACTTCCTAGGTGACTGTTCAGTTATCCAAAACAGTCTAAATGTTAATACACTATAATTTTAAATTATAATGAACTCTAAAACAGTTCATTATTGCGACCATAGTCGCATTGGGAACTGATAAATGACTAAGTAAATGCGACCATAAATTGTCAATTGTTAGTCATCAAATACTGTCCTTCGTATTATTTCTGAATGTTTGCCTGATACTCATATGAACAATTAAGATTGCGACTTTGGTCGCAGTACTGAAGGAAGTAGCATTGCTATACGATAGCATGTTTCCTCAGGTATTCTTTATTCTGTATTAAGTCTGCGACCATGAATGTTTTTTTACTTTTCAATGCTAGAAGTCGCAGTCGTCATATAAAAGGGGTATTTTTGTCAATTTGTTTCACGATTGTTTAGGCGGGATTTTTTGATTTTTTTGGGGCCTGCACTCTGCGACCGATGTGTGGCATATATTTAGCCACGTCCCGCAGGCTGAGAAACTTTCTCAGCCTGCAGGCTGAGGTACAGTAACCCCATATATATATATATATATATATATATATATATATATATATATATATATATATATGAGAAAAATGTATCTCAGTCGCCAGCTGAGAGACTCTCTCAGCTGTCACTTTAATATGATCGCAAACTTACTACAACATGGTCGCAGTCCACTATAACATAGTCGTCGTCCTAAAAAATCATATAATTTCAGTGTAATTTGGATTGCGACCAAGGTAGCAGTCCTCAGAAAAAGACTGCGACCATGGCAGCAGTCCCTATAAAAACACAGCGACATAATCTCCTCATATAAAACTGTGACCATGGTATCAACACCCAAAATAGTGGTTGAAATTTAGCCACGTTGCGCCAGCTGAGGGAGTCTCTCAGCTGGCGACTGAGGTACAGATTCCTCTCTCTCTCTCTCTCTCTCTTTATATATATATATATATATATATATATATATATATATATATATATATACAGAAATATGTAAAACAAAAATAAATCTAAAAAGTTAAAATGATATTAAAAAATTTAAATTCAAAATTTTTCTTTTCAGAAACTGCGACTTCGATTGCAGTTTCAGAAATAAAAAAATAAAATAAATTGTTTCAAGTCACAGTAATGAATTTTTATTGTAATTAAAACATCTTTCAAAAAAAACTTGAACATTAATGAGATCATTGTTGCATTCTTTTAAAGTAAATTATTTTTCTAAAATTTAGTAATCAAGATATGTAATTATTTTGTTTGAAAAAACTCAAAATTTTCAGATCTGTAATTTTTTTTGTGGAGGAACAGTTGTAGCCAGTTTAAATGTAAAACTGAGGGTATTTTAGTCATTGGGCGACGAAAAGTGGTTGAGGGTCTCCTTTTACCGCCTAAATTTTCGACTTCTCTGCGACTGATATGAAACCACATCATGCCGGCTGAGAAACTCTCTCAGCTGGCGGCTGAGGTTCAGTAACCCCATACACACATACATACACATATATATACATATATACACATACATATATATACATATATACACATACATGTATATATTATTCACAGGTCCAGGACAAGCGTCGAGCTTTTTTGGCGCCAGGTCAGGAGCTCCCTGCAGGGAGAGAGTCTAAAATCTTATTGGTAGAGTTTCTTTCACTCATTGGAGATGATAACCCAGAGTTTGTAGTTCAACGACGTGCCCAAGACTTAAAGAAGACAAAGCATTACTGAAGATAGGGGCCCAGTCGATTGGCCATGCACATGCATGCACACATAGAGGAAAAGATATGTATCAGTTGATCGCCCAGAAGAGCAGCACAAGCCCAGGTGGGGTCATTCAACCGCCCGGTCGACTGACCAGAACGATGGATTATGCGATGGAATAACTAGCAGTCAATGCTAGATCGATTGCTACATGGGTTGGTCGACTGCCTAGTCGTTCGGGTCTAGGCTGATTCCGAGTTGAATTCTGGATTTATTTCTGATACGAATTCAGATCTATTTGTTTTCTTTTCTTTATGGATTCCCTGCTATATAAAGAGGAGTATTTGTCCTCCATTGATTGTTGGATCTCGTTAAATCTGTATTTTCTCATGTTCTTTCTCATTTGTTTTGTTCTTGCTTATTTGTGATTGTTCTTCTGCATACTCTAGTGTTTACACTGAACCTTTAGTAGGTCCCAATAAGTGATATCAAAGCTTTACAGGTTTCATTGGGAATTCATTCAAGTACATCAGATCACTTTGGAAACTTGTCAACAATTTCATTTGGAGGTAAAGATTTGATCTTTATCTATGTAGTTCTATTTTCACTAATTGTTTTCTCATTGCTTTGTTGGATTTGCTGGAGGAGATGGCCGGGAATATTCAACCCATGGTGAAAACAGTGAATATTCATTAGTCAAAGATCGACGTGGTGAAGTTTGACGACACGATCAATTCTGATATATAGAGATGCGAGGTGATGGATACTCTAACAGTATAAAAATTCAAAGATTCTCTAATTTTGGAGAGAAAGTGGAGGAGACTTCTGAGAAGGATTGGGATAAGATGAATAAGACAACGAGTGACATCATAAGATCTTATTTAACACAAGATATCAAGTAATATGTGATGATCGAGACTTCAGCGAAGAAGAATTGGGAGATCCTAGAGGGCAAGTGTTTGACCAAGAACATAAAGAATCGCTTGCGCCTGAAGAGGAGGCTTTATCGCTTCAAATTGAAGAAAAGTATCTCGATCGGTAGACAAATGAATAATTACATGAAGCTTCTTGTAGACTTAGCTAACATGTATGTGCTGATCAAGGACGAGGACAAGGCGTTGATTCTTTTGAGTTTTCTTCCTGACGAGGACTACGAGATCTTCGTTCTTACCCTAATCAATGATAAACAATCTCTTAGCTATAATGAATTTTTCTGCTCTTGTAAATCATGAATTAAGAAGGAAGGACAAACAGTCCTCCAATAGCACATCGACAGAAGCTTTTATAGTAAGAGACAGGAGTTTCAGTCGAAAGGGCAAAGATGATCATGGAAGATCGAAGTTCAGAGTTGATTTCAGAGATAAAGACAACCAATATGCTTTCTATAAAGACATGGGCACTGGAAGGTTGATTATGCAAAAGTTAGGGATAAGAAGAAGGAGACGAAGCCCGAGGCAAATCTCGTACAAGTGGTCAGTACACAGGTTGGTAGTACTTCACAGGCAGATGGATCAGATTCATACTCATCGGTATTCTCGTTCTCAGTCACTACTCCTACTGTTGGCTACTCAGGTGAATCTGAGTGGATATTGGATACGAGTGCTACCTATCATGTGTGTCCCAATAGGGACTGATTTTCTAACTTCGAGAAGCTAGATGGTTGTTCCGTCATCATAGGTGATGATCATCCGTGCAACATGGAAGAGATAGATACAGTCCTTATCAAGATGTTTGATGAGATGGAACGAGAACTGAGAGATGTGAGGTATGTACCTCAATTGAAGAAAAATCTTATCTCAGTTGGTACTTTGAAAGTATTGGGTCTAGAGATATCTGATAAAGATGGTGTTTTAAAGATGCTTAGAGGCTTTATGGTTGTGTTGTAGGGCGTCTGAGATAATAACCTCTATTACTTGAAGGATAATACAGTTACAGGGTAAGTGACGACTTTTATTAGTTCAGATGATGATTGTACCTAGCTATGGACATGAGGCTTAGACATACAGGTGAAAAGACTTTACAAACTCTAACAAAGTAAAGTTTGTTGAAGGGTGCCAAGACCTGCAAACTAAAGTTTTGTGAGCATTGAGTCATCGGCAAGAAGACTAAAGGTGAAATTCGGACCACGATTCATTGCACTAAGGGGATTCTTGACTATATTTACACAAATGTTTAGAGACCTACGAAGATGACATCTATTGGAGCTAAGCACTACTTTGTCATTTTATTGATGATTTCTCTAGGCGGTGTTGGGTATATACCATGATACACAAATGGAGAGTCCTAGAGTTGTCTGTGGAGTGGAAAAGGACTATAGAGAAGAATGCAGAAAGGAAGATGTAATACCCCGTACCCGGAATACGTACTTAGTTGCGTATTCAGATTTTCGATCGTATTTTTTTCGATTTGTTTTCCTGTATTTAATCTGTATTATGAATTCCTTGTATGATTGTTTTGTCTTGGAATTGGATTCGTGGATTCGGAGTCAGCCCTAGTCTGAACCGAAGACCCGATTATAGTATATTATTCGATTTGGCCTTTCCGGTGATTAGATTTGACCGATTTCAGTTTCAAATATTATTTTCCAATATATTAGATTTTCTGTGATTTTCTGGATTTTTCTTGGATTAAATTGAATTTCTTCAAAACCGGTGTCGGCCAGTGCCGCTGACCGATTCCCGGATTTTTAATTCTCAAACTGTTTGGAATTTCATGATGGTCCTTTAGACTTTATCTTTTAGAATTACATTTCCTACTTAAATACTTTTTCTGAGAATTTTATGATTTTATGAAAATTCCAACGGAGTCGGTAGGTAACTGATTCCGGGATTTTTAGTTTTAAAACTATAAAGTATTTCTTCAAATGGATTTCACTATTGGTCTTTATATACTATTATTGATTTTTGGTAATTATTTCGAGTCGTTCCGAGATACTTGAATTTCGGACGATTTCGGTATTTTCCGAAATGATTTCCACATCTTTGACCTTAACCCGGGTATCTGTCTATTCAACAGTTTCATTTGAGTTCAAGAGAAAATATCTTCTCCTTTATATTTCTTTTCTTTTCCTTTTCCTTTATTTCTTTTCTCCACAACCACAAGTTTTTCCATTTTTCAAAATTCTAATCTTTTCCAAAAATTCCAACTCCACACACTTCCTCACCTACTTCCTCATTAAATGCCCATCTTTTTCTCTCTCTCCCATGGCCGGCCAAGTGTGGCCAAAGGAGACACCTCACCTCCCCTTTTTGCAATAAAGCCCATCTCTTCTATCTAAATTACACCTCCTTCACAAAATCAAATCCCTATTTAAACTTCCCTTTACATTTCTACTTCCTTTTTTCACTCTCTTCACCATCTAACCTTCACCAAGAACCCTAATCTCCACCATCTTCTTCAACTCCACCACCACCAACTTCAAGGGCATCACCTAGGTCTTCACCTCCACCTCAACAACAACTCTTGGATTGGGATCGTCTCCTTCTTCGTCGATTTCATCACGTTGGATCAATTTGACGACCACAAACTTCCCGGACTCGTAGAGCTTCAATCAAGCCTTTCCAAGTGAGTATTTTTACTCACCAAGACTTGTTCCATTCCTAGTATACTTGTATCTCCATATCTTGTGTTCACATGTCATAAAAATCACATTTTTAGTCATCAAGAACAATCACCAAATTCTGTTCTGTAATCTGCTTCCCGACCATGATTAGTCGACTTGACCTAGAACCTAGTCGACTAGAAACCCTTAGCTGAAACGTAGCCTTTTCTGATTACACAGTTTTAGTCGACTAGTCCCTATTACCAGTCGACTAGAGATGCCTAGTCGACTACTCTCTTAACCCTAGTCGACTAATTTCCCCATGATCCCAGAATCCCAACTCTCGGCTCCAGTCGACTTAGCTTAGATATTAGTCGACTTGAGACCACTAGTCGACTACTATTTTTACCCTAGTCGACTTACCTCTTCCTGAATCAAAACCCTAACTCTCTGTATCACAGATTTAGTCGACTTAAGTGTCTGTTAGTCGACTTGACCCTTCTATTAGTCGACTACCCCTCCTAACCTAGTCGACTAACATTTCCTGAATCAGAAACCCAACTCTCTGTTACACAGTTTTAGTCGACTAGACCCTACTGTTAGTCGACTAACCCTTCTATTAGTCGACTATTCCCTTGACCTTAGTCGACTAACTTAGGCTGTTTGTTATAGTTAATTACTTTCTCAACTTTGGATCTTATACCTGGTTCATGTACTTCATGACTTGTACTTCATGACCTATTACTTGATGTGTATCACCTCTTGTCGCTTCACATTTCTATGTTTATGTATTGCCAAACATTTGCTTGTTTCATTATGATGCTTGTACCATGCATGTGATGTTCTTGCTTCTTTATTGAATACCATGCGTGGCGGACCCTTCGAGGTCGTCAAACTCTGCATTGTCCCTATGTTTCTACTTGTCTTGCCATAATTCAGAACTATCAGTTTCATGTTTCCTTTTAACACATGTATATCACCTGACCTCCAATGTGTTATCACTTGACCACCTGGCATGCCACTACTTGGCAAAACCCTATTGTTATAACATGACTGACCCGGACTATATCGATCTCTTACTATGTTTGGTTGTTTGCAATATCACCACTTGTCATGCTATCACTTCACACCCAGCATGACATACTTGACTTTATGATTATTATGTTTACGGGAACCCTGTCCTATTGTTGTTATTGTTATGGAACTAAGTGCCACACCATACTCGGTGGGGGCCACCTCTAGAATCCATTCCCACAGAGCAAAGTGCCACATTGAACAAAGTGCCACACCACACGGTGGGGGCCACTTCTTGAATCTGTTGGGCTATCCCTATTATGACCGTTTATTCCCGTAAACTAATAATTATGCTAATAAGCTACAACTTGTATGGGTATGGGAGGAAGTGATGGATGCCGGAATGATATCTTGCTTATAGTGATGGGATATAAAAGTATATATATATATATATGTATATATACTGGCGGTAAGTGTTATGATATTACTGTTAGGGGGACTTTGGGCCTCCAAAGCCGGTTCCAGGTGTATGGAAACCACTATAAGAAGTTCTATCAGTTCTCCATCCACTTCCGTTAACAAACCTCGGATAGCTTATATATGGATGTATGTGTGATGGGATGTACACCCGGGCACATACCTAGATATATGGGTCAGACGAGTAATAATAATAATAGAGACCTGTTATGTTATGACTCCTAGTCTACTCGTTATGTCATGATTCCAGTGATGATTCCTGTTTTGATGTTTGTTACGATTCTTATCATTCTTATTGTATATTCCCGTTTTGACTGTCATATGATTTGCAACTCTGATTCTATATGCTTGGGATTTCTGTGGCATGAGACAAAGGTATATATATGAGGGTTTCCTTGTTTGGATTATCCCCTCGATGTATTAGTCTCATGGGACCGTGACTTAAGCATATACAATCACTTTTGCCTGTAATCAGCTTTACCTTGCATTTCCTGTTTCATGATTATGCTATACCTGTTCTTGTATACCACTCTTGTGTTCTAACCCCTATTCTTATCTCTTAGCCACTTGGCACATAGCCGGTTCATTGTTGGGAGGTCCTGACTCCCTTGGATTTGTATGTTCAGGTCTTGAAGCTTGGATTGCAGTGGAGCTGTCCACAGTAGATCAAGCTTTTCCTTGTAAGCTGGCAGCCTAGTTCCAGTTCTTTCGCGCCAGACTCCTCTTTTGACTCACGGGATCTTCATCCTACTCGTGAGCTTTTTGTATCTTTATTGTATATTTTACTTTTGGACTTGGTTGTGATAAAAGACATATGTAATATGTATAGTTATCATAAACTGTGATGACTTTGTATTTGTACTTTTATGTTGGCATATGTATGTATACCACGCTTTGTGTTGTACTCTGATCCCTTGCTTGTACTTTTATGCTTAGCGTATATACGTGGGGGCACTTTCTGACCTACGTATATACGTTGCAGTGACGTCCCCGTATCCGTGGAATCGGGGCGTTACAGGTTGGTATCAGAGCTTAGGCTCTCCCACCTATAGTACAATCAAGCGGCAAATTCTAGTAATTTGCTAATGCCAACTACAATGTACAAAGTCATCTAGTCCTTCTTGATTATCTAGTTCTTCTTGGTTCCTTCCTTCATATCCTGAAATCCTTCCATTTTTCCATCACTTTCCAGTCATTCTTCATCAACTAGGCATGGATAGAAGATCGGGTCGTAGCAACTCTGGACCAGCATCGAATGGAGCAGTGGGAGAGAATGTGGATATACTGAGGGTTGTCCAGATGATGATGGAGAACCAGCAGCAGCAGACAGAACTTCTCCGGCAAGAGTTAGCAGCACCTAAAGGACAAAGGCCGGGGAATATATCGGATTTCAGAAGACTGCAGCCAGCCATATTCACGGGTGGGGAGAAACCCTTGGATGCTGAGCAATGGCTGACAGACACATCAGACTTGTTGAATGCAGCCCGTGTCCCAGAGGAAAACCAAGTGGAGGTTGCCAAGATTCAATTGAAGGATATAGCTAGAACTTGGTGGCTAGCTGAGGAGGCAAGATTGGAGAAGCCTGTCACTTGGGACACATTCTCCAAGAGTTTCTACAGCAGATTCTTCCCTGTCACAGCTCAGAAAGACATGGAAGAGCAGTTCATCAGACTTCAGCAACGGGATAGGTCCGTGGATGAGTATGCCGCGGAATTTCTCCGACTTAGCCGCTTTGCCCCGTATATGGTGACGGATGAGGAGAAGCGGGCAAGCAGATTCCAGCAGGGCCTACAGATGGACATACAAGTATTCTTGATGCCCCAACAGCTGAAGACCTATTCAGAAGTTCTCACCATAGCTCGAGAAGTAGAGCGTGGACTGGAGAAGAGGAAAGTGAACCAGATGAGGAACCAGGCCAAGAAGAGGCCTTTTGAGTTGATGGATGAGGAGGATGCAGATAGGGCAACCCATGGCCCAATGATGAAGAGACCATTCCAACCTCCTCTGTCTCAGATTGTATGCAACTTCTGCCACAGGCCCGGACATTATAAGAGAGATTGTCGAGTGGCCAAGGGATTATGTTTAGTGTGCGGGTCAGGGAGGCATATGCTAAGGGATTGCCCACACAAGAAGTTTGGACATGTGGCACCGATCAGACCAGCTCTTCCAGCCCCAGCACGTCCAGCTCCAGCACTTCCAGCACCGCCATTGAGGAGGAATCCAGGACCCGTTGACCCGAGAGCCCCATTTCCACCTCAACAATATAATCATCAGCAGAGGGGAATGAGGACTAGATCAGATCAGAGTAGAGGCCAAGGTTACATCATGGCAGCAGAGGCGCCAGACGATGCAGCAGAACGTGAAGACCGGTATCCAGATCAGGAGCCTTAGGGATATCATGGTAACCACTGCCCCAGATCTTGTATTTGAGTTGGTTATCATTCTAAATATTTTCTCTTGTCATTCTTTCATTGTTCATTCTGGTCCTTCCTGTATTCATCTTATACCCTGTTTTGGTTTTATGAGCCCTTTATTCCAGCCTTTGTCCCCTTCGTGTTCATTTCACCCCTTAATGAAATTGCGAGGACGCAATTTTTGTAAGGTGGGTGGATTGTAATACCCCGTACCCGGAATACGTACTTAGTTGCGTATTCAGATTTTCGATCGTATTTTTTTCGATTTGTTTTCCTGTATTTAATCTGTATTATGAATTCCTTGTATGATTGTTTTGTCTTGGAATTGGATTCGTGGATTCGGAGTCAGCCCTAGTCTGAACCGAAGACCCGATTATAGTATATTATTCGATTTGGCCTTTCCGGTGATTAGATTTGACCGATTTCAGTTTCAAATATTATTTTCCAATATATTAGATTTTCTGTGATTTTCTGGATTTTTCTTGGATTAAATTGAATTTCTTCAAAACCGGTGTCGGCCAGTGCCGCTGACCGATTCCCGGATTTTTAATTCTCAAACTGTTTGGAATTTCATGATGGTCCTTTAGACTTTATCTTTTAGAATTACATTTCCTACTTAAATACTTTTTCTGAGAATTTTATGATTTTATGAAAATTCCAACGGAGTCGGTAGGTAACTGATTCCGGAATTTTTTAGTTTTAAAACTATAAAGTATTTCTTCAAACGGATTTCACTATTGGTCTTTATATACTATTATTGATTTTTGGTAATTATTTCGAGTCGTTCCGAGATACTTGAATTTCGGACGATTTCGGTATTTTCCGAAATGATTTCCACATCTTTGACCTTAACCCGGGTATCTGTCTATTCAACAGTTTCATTTGAGTTCAAGAGAAAATATCTTCTCCTTTATATTTCTTTTCTTTTCCTTTTCCTTTATTTCTTTTCTCCACAACCACAAGTTTTTCCATTTTTCAAAATTCTAATCTTTTCCAAAAATTCCAACTCCACACACTTCCTCACCTACTTCCTCATTAAATGCCCATCTTTTTCTCTCTCTCCCATGGCCGGCCAAGTGTGGCCAAAGGAGACACCTCACCTCCCCTTTTTGCAATAAAGCCCATCTCTTCTATCTAAATTACACCTCCTTCACAAAATCAAATCCCTATTTAAACTTCCCTTTACATTTCTACTTCCTTTTTTCACTCTCTTCACCATCTAACCTTCACCAAGAACCCTAATCTCCACCATCTTCTTCAACTCCACCACCACCAACTTCAAGGGCATCACCTAGGTCTTCACCTCCACCTCAACAACAACTCTTGGATTGGGATCGTCTCCTTCTTCGTCGATTTCATCACGGTGGATCAATTTGACGACCACAAACTTCCCGGACTCGTAGAGCTTCAATCAAGCCTTTCCAAGTGAGTATTTTTACTCACCAAGACTTGTTCCATTCCTAGTATACTTGTATCTCCATATCTTGTGTTCACATGTCATAAAAATCACATTTTTAGTCATCAAGAACAATCACCAAATTCTGTTCTGTAATCTGCTTCCCGACCATGATTAGTCGACTTGACCTAGAACCTAGTCGACTAGAAACCCTTAGCTGAAACGTAGCCTTTTCTGATTACACAGTTTTAGTCGACTAGTCCCTATTACCAGTCGACTAGAGATGCCTAGTCGACTACTCTCTTAACCCTAGTCGACTAATTTCCCCATGATCCCAGAATCCCAACTCTCGGCTCCAGTCGACTTAGCTTAGATATTAGTCGACTTGAGACCACTAGTCGACTACTATTTTTACCCTAGTCGACTTACCTCTTCCTGAATCAAAACCCTAACTCTCTGTATCACAGATTTAGTCGACTTAAGTGTCTATTAGTCGACTTGACCCTTCTATTAGTCGACTACCCCTCCTAACCTAGTCGACTAACATTTCCTGAATCAGAAACCCAACTCTCTGTTACACAGTTTTAGTCGACTAGACCCTACTGTTAGTCGACTAACCCTTCTATTAGTCGACTATTCCCTTGACCTTAGTCGACTAACTTAGGCTGTTTGTTATAGTTAATTACTTTCTCAACTTTGGATCTTATACCTGGTTCATGTACTTCATGACTTGTACTTCATGACCTATTACTTGATGTGTATCACCTCTTGTCGCTTCACATTTCTATGTTTATGTATTGCCAAACATTTGCTTGTTTCATTATGATGCTTGTACCATGCATGTGATGTTCTTGCTTCTTTATTGAATACCATGCGTGGCGGACCCTTCGAGGTCGTCGAACTCTGCATTGTCCCTATGTTTCTACTTGTCTTGCCATAATTCAGAACTATCAGTTTCATGTTTCCTTTTAACACATGTATATCACCTGACCTTCAATGTGTTATCACTTGACCACCTGGCATGACACTACTTGGCAAAACCCTATTGTTATAACATGACTGACCCGGACTATATCGATCTCTTACTATGTTTGGTTGTTTGCAATATCACCACTTGTCATGCTATCACTTCACACCCAGCATGACATACTTGACTTTATGATTATTATGTTTACGGGAACCCTGTCCTATTGTTGTTATTGTTATGGAACTAAGTGCCACACCATACTCGGTGGGGGCCACCTCTAGAATCCATTCCCACAGAGCAAAGTGCCACATTGAACAAAGTGCCACACCACACGGTGGGGGCCACTTCTTGAATCTGTTGGGCTATCCCTATTATGACCGTTTATTCCCGTAAACTAATAATTATGCTAATAAGCTACAACTTGTATGGGTATGGGAGGAAGTGATGGATGCCGGAATGATATCTTGCTTATAGTGATGGGATATAAAAGTATATATATATATATGTATATATACTGGCGGTAAGTGTTATGATATTACTGTTAGGGGGACTTTGGGCCTCCAAAGCCGGTTCCAGGTGTATGGAAACCACTATAAGAAGTTCTATCAGTTCTCCATCCACTTCCGTTAACAAACCTCGGATAGCTTATATATGGATGTATGTGTGATGGGATGTACACCCGGGCACATACCTAGATATATGGGTCAGACGAGTAATAATAATAATAGAGACCTGTTATGTTATGACTCCTAGTCTACTCGTTATGTCATGATTCCAGTGATGATTCCTGTTTTGATGTTTGTTACGATTCTTATCATTCTTGTTGTATATTCCCGTTTTGACTGTCATATGATTTGCAACTCTGATTCTATATGCTTGGGATTTCTGTGGCATGAGACAAAGGTATATATATGAGGGTTTCCTTGTTTGGATTATCCCCTCGATGTATTAGTCTCATGGGACCGTGACTTAAGCATATACAATCACTTTTGCCTGTAATCAGCTTTACCTTGCATTTCCTGTTTCATGATTATGCTATACCTGTTCTTGTATACCACTCTTGTGTTCTAACCCCTATTCTTGTCTCTTAGCCACTTGGCACATAGCCGGTTCATTGTTGGGAGGTCCTGACTCCCTTGGATTTGTATGTTCAGGTCTTGAAGCTTGGATTGCAGTGGAGCTGTCCACAGTAGATCAAGCTTTTCCTTGTAAGCTGGCAGCCTAGTTCCAGTTCTTTCGCGCCAGACTCCTCTTTTGACTCACGGGATCTTCATCCTACTCGTGAGCTTTTTGTATCTTTATTGTATATTTTACTTTTGGACTTGGTTGTGATAAAAGACATATGTAATATGTATAGTTATCATAAACTGTGATGACTTTGTATTTGTACTTTTATGTTGGCATATGTATGTATACCACGCTTTGTGTTGTACTCTGATCCCTTGCTTGTACTTTTATGCTTAGCGTATATACGTGGGGGTACTTTCTGACCTACGTATATACGTTGCAGTGACGTCCCCGTATCCGTGGAATCGGGGCGTTACAGAAGATCAAAGAACTATGTTCATAAAATAGTGGTGAGTATACTAGTGATCCTTTCCTACAGTTATGCAGTGATGATGGCATAGAGGGGCACTTCACAATTTGAGAGATACCGCAACAGAATGTGGTAACCGAAATGATGAACATGATCTTTCTGAAGAACGTTCGTTGCATGTTATCTAACACCAGATTATCAAAATCTTTTTATGCTAAGGCATTGGCATATGTTTCACATCTCATCAGCATGTTGCCTTCGTCTATAATAGGAGGTAAAATTTTTTGAAAGTTTGATTGAGAAAAGTTGCTCAAGACTACGACTTGCTTCGGATATTTGGTTGTTTGACCTATTATCACATCATGGAAGATAAGTTGGGTTCGAGATCGAGGAAAGGTGTGTTCATGGGTTTCAAGAAAGGTGTGAAATGCTATAAAATTTGGTTCAAAGAACAAGAAGATTATCTTGAGTAGGAATGTCACATTGAATAAGGCTTCAATGGTGAAACCTATGAACTCTCTGCAGGTGGAGAGTGATAAGACCAACAAGATATTGTAGCATGTGGAGAGTGATGCTACTCCACTATCTCCGGATAGCTCAGTATTATTCAAGATCACACCTGAGGTGACATAGGGTGATGATATGTAGCTGTTGAGGATGCTGATGATGATGAGGATCAAGGACATGTTATGAATGATGTCCAAGATTCTATTGCAGTTGGAAGAACTCAAAAAATTCATGTAAGCCCAGTTGGTTCATTACAAATATGATTATAGTTTATGCTCTTTCGGTCGTTGAAGAGACGATCCCGTCTACATATCAAAGTCCAAGATGTGGAAGGATGCCATGATGGAAGAGATGATCTCTCTTCACAAGAACGATACTGGGGAATTGACATAATTGCCCAAGGGAAAGGAGGTCGTTCGTTATAAGTGGGTGTTCACGAAGAAGCAATGATCTCTAGATGGTAATATTGTACGCTACAAGGCCAATTGGCTGCTAAAGGTTACACGCAACGAGAAGACATTAACTATAATGAGGTGTTCTTATCCTCTGTAAAGCACTCGTCTATTCAGATATTATTGGTATTAGTAACACAGTACGATTGAAGCTTAATCAGCTCGATATGTAGACCGTCTTTCTCCATGATGATCTTGATGAGGAGATCTTTATGAGTCAGCCTACGGGATCAAGACTGCAAGAAAAGAGAATATGATATGCAAGTTGAATAAATCTCTTTATGAGTTAAAACAATTGCCAAGGCAGTATTACAAGCATTTTGATAACTTCATTAGAGGCAAGAAGTACTCATGAAACCATTATGACCCTTGTGTTTAATATAACAAGCTGCAAGGTGGAGAGTATATTTATCTACTATTATATGTAGACAATATGCTCATTGCTTTTAAGAATAGATCTGCTATTGATAAATTGAAGAAACATTTCTCTTCCATATTTGGGATGAAGTATCTTGGTGAAGCAAAGAAGATGCTAGGTATGGAGATTGAGAGAGACTGAAAAAGTGGTAAGGTTTGCTTGCACAGAAGGGGTATTTGCAAAAAGTACTTCAAGTTCAACATCAATGGCGACACAAAAATCTGTAGTACTCTGTTGGCCCCTCACTTCTAGGTAAAATCTACTGTGTCTCGTACCCCAAGTATATGTCTTAACATACCCTAGCTAGCGTAGTTAATAGTTTGATGTATGTGATGGTAGGTACAAGGTTTGATTTGACACAAGCTGTCTCGATGGTTAGTAGATACATGCATGATCCCTGTAGGGGTAATTGAGAGGCAGTAAAGTGAATTTTACAGTACATCAAGGGTACTATAGATGTTGGTTTGGTTTCGAGAAGGATACTAGGGGTAAATAAGAGTGTATTGGATATATTGATTCTGATATACGAAAGATATTGACAAGCCTGGTATACAATGGAGTATGTATTCACATTGTCCCCGTAAGGACTTGGGGCACCATCTCAAAAGACTAGCCTTTTAGGTGGAGTAGCCCAAATCCTTATATACCCAAGACCATCCCCTTGTCTAGCCAATGTGGGACTATTTGTTTGCATAAGTCTTAACAATCCTCCCTCAAATAAAGAGTTTGGACCTGTGTCTTAATCGCTACGCTGCGCTGCACTGCACTGTGCCTTTTTGCTTGCACCTGTGTCTGCTACTGTGCCCTTTCGCTACACTGCACTGTACCTTTCACTGCACCTGAGCCTGTGCCTGCACCTTTTTCTCTTGGTTGCATTGTGTTTTTCACTGTACCTGTGCCTGTGCCTGGGACTACGCTATCCACTCTTGAGGGATCTTCCACACATGACTAAGTTTGAGGTATGGCTCTGATACCATTTGTAAGGATTCAGAGCACCATCCCAAAAGACTAGCCTTCAAGATGAAGTAGCCCAAATCCTTATATACCCAAGATCATCCTCTTGTCTAGCTAATATGAGACTATTTGTTTGCATAAATCTTAACAATCCCAAGTACCAGTAAGTTGGCGCTCTATTCTACAATCTACTATCTCTTTCTCTACTATGGAGGCCGAATATATGGCCATAACGGAGGCTATGAAAGACGCAATTTGACTTCAAAGGTTGCTTGATGATTAGGGGATTGATCGGGATCTATTAAAGATTAATTGTGAGAATGGGTACTATCTATTTGGCAAATAACCAGGTCTATCATGCAAAGACGAAGCACATTGACATCAGGTTCCACTTTGTTCAGAAGATTCTTGATGAGGGTGACGTCGAGTTAACAAAGTCACACAAAGGAGAATTCCGTTGATATGCTTACCAAGATTGTTGTGAGAGTAAAGTTTGCACGTTGTAAGAAGTTACTACATATCCTTCCAGTCGCTTGAATTTGGTGGAGCTCATTTAGATGAACTATGGATGACCCCTCGGGCAAGGGCTACGTAAGCAACCACATTGGTGCAACTCGGTTGAGTCGATATGGCGATACGTTTAGTTCAGATTTGAGAAATCTTCACCGAGGTGGAGAATTGTGAAGATAAAATCAAAAATCTTATTGGTAGAGTTTTTTAACTCATTGAGAAGATAGCCCAGAGTTTGGAGTTCAACGGTGTGCCCAAGTCTTAAAGAAGACAAAGCATTACTGAAAACAGAGGCCCGGTTGACGGGGCATAGACGTGCACATAGGGAGGAAAAGGTATAGATCGATCAATTGCCTGGTCGACTGCCCAGAAGAGCAGCACAGGCCTAGGTGGGGTCGGTCGACCGCCCGATCGACTGACCATAATGATGGATTGCGCGACTGAATAACTAGTGGTCGATGCTCGGTCGACCGCAACGTGGGTCGGTCGACAGGCGGGTCTTGGCTGATTCTGAGTTGGATTTTGAATTCATTTCTGATTTGAATTCAGATATGTTGGTTTTCTTTTCTTCGTGGATTCTCTGGCTATATAAAAGGAGTATTATCCCCATTGAATATAACCTGAATTGGTGATTGGAATAAGATCTCTCTCCTTCTCCTCTGAGGACGCAGGCAATTGGTGAACCTTGTTAAATCTGTATTTTCTTGCGTTCTTTCTCGTTTGTTCTTGTTTATTTGTGATTGTTCTTCGACATGCTCTGGTATTTGCACTTGAACCTCCGGCAGGTCCCAACACTCCCAATGTTGATCCTGACCCATTATCACCCCCCTGGATCCTAGCAAAAATCTCCTTGCTCTTACACCTACTGCTGCTCTTACCAATCTTCTTAAAAACTGCTAAGCAGAACCCAAACCCTTTATTTCTACACTGACATTCCAATTGTCAAACAGGGCCCAAAGGACATAACAAAAATTCCCCACTTTGAGAAAAGGTTGTTACCATGATGAATGCATGATATGGACATGTGCTTCACTCCCACATACTGCACAGATTAAAAAGATGATGAAGATGGCATTTTTAAACAAAGTACTATTCAGGACAGCAAAGGCTCTCCTCCTCCTCCTCCTCTCCGCTTTTGCAATGATGAGAAAAGGGGCTGCTTTTCTTGAAGCACAATTCACGGTCACCTTTCAAATCCCTCCTGTTCACTTACTTTTGATTCATAGACGCTACATATTAATATGTGTTGCCTCCATTTTACACGTGAAAAGCTTTTGTATGTAAAGTTCAATCATGCAAGAAAAATAGTACAGTAATAATCTATTGAGAGGGGAGAGAGACAGGCCACCTCTTTCTTTTGAATTAGCCCTTGCATGCGGCTAACCCACGCTAATGACGAAAATTATACATGATCTCACTTTGATTTGAGACCTCAAAGCTAGCCCTTGTGGTCAAGCCTATTGGATTCATGTTAAAATTGTGTTCTTGGACTCTTGAGATTCTGCAAGTCGTTCGTTCATATTCAAAAGTTACTGCGCGAAGCTCGTGGCAAACTCACCCAACTTCCAACACTGTTCTTTGTGGGGAATCCTGCATGTACGATAAATTTCTCCATCTGCAGTGAGCAAATGTCTTTGAATTAAAAGTTTGATCGAGCTTTTATCGAACTATTCGCAAATAAAACAGTTAATTTCTATGTTGTAGTTTTTCTTGTTCTCTTGTGACAACTTATTGACCAACGATTTTCAGAATTTTCAAGTCTTTTCTGAATTTCGAACGTTAAAACCTCGTTGGATTGTTCCCAAATACCGAACTTGTGACTATGTGTTTGAGTATAGATACCTTACCAAATATTCACCTTACAGAACAACATATGTATCTTCACCTAATCATACTAGCTGAAAAACTCTAACTGAATTATTTTTATGAACTATAAGTGAACTCCATAGAATAACATATGTATTTAAGCTTTAAATATTACATTTGAGTCTGTGCATACATACAATCACACATATATATCACTCTTTTTGACATTTCTTAAAAAATTATATATATGTAGTGGAAAGAGTGTGATTCTTTAAAGTAAACAAATGAAAATAAAAATAAATGTAAAGTCAAAGGAAATACTAGAATTAATGAACCCCAAATGAAAAATAGTAATCTCTACATTCTTTATTTCTATTAATATTCACTCAAAAAAATTGAAATCATTGACAAGGAGTAGGTATATTTCTCTGTATACATAAATCTAATCATATTACCCAAATCTCCCAACATAATTTATTCATGTCCATGCACATCTCCAAACAATTCCCTTCTACTCAATTCCCCTTCAATATCTTACTTCCTCATCTCAATACCACCATTAAACTTGAGAGTGAAGAAAAATAAATCGAAAAAAACAAGAACTGGAGTCAAAGACAAGAGAAGAGCATCTCTCTCTCTCTCTCTCTCTCTCTCTCTCTCTCTCTCACCTCAAGGTCCCTCTCAAACCGTTTTCTTCTTGACCTAGCAACAAACACACAAACATAAACATCTCTCTCTCTCTCTCTCTCTCTCTCTCTCTCTCTCTCTCTCTCTCTCTTCTCTCTCTCTCTCTCTCTTCTCCAAATTCTAAGCAACCCCACGGCTATCACAGTGTCTCCAAATTCTAAGCAATCCCACAGCTATCACAATGGTCATCATCATCCACACTCCTATGCAGCCATCTTACTCTTCCACCTTTTCTCTTATATATACAAATCCTTTTCATTTGATCACTGCCCCTATCAAACACAATCATACTCCTCTCCTCTCTTCCTAAAATTAAGTCCACAATATTATGAGGAAGCCAGATCCACCGACGTCGAAGAACGGCACAAATGGCGGCGTAGACAGCGCCCATAAACTTAGGAAAGGGTTGTGGTCGCCAGAGGAGGACGACAAGCTCATGACCTACATGCTCACCAATGGGCAGGGTGTTGGAGCGATGTCGCGAGGAATGCAGGCCTGCAGAGGTGTGGGAAGAGCTGCCGCCTTCGATGGATTAACTATTTGAGGCCTGACCTCAAGCGCGGCGCGTTCTCCCAGCAAGAAGAAGAGCTCATCATCCAGTTGCATTCAATCCTTGGCAACAGGTTCTCTCTCACACTCATTTGATCCTTGCCAATGCAGTCATTGCAAGTTTTATGCAAGGGATTTATATAGCTTGTAGAGTTTCTTTCTTTCTTTCTCTTTCTTTCTTTCTTTCTTTCTAATGAATGAATGATTGCAGAGTTAGTATATGCATATTATGTGGGCATAAATGTGTTGAGCGTATCGTTTGTTTAATTCTCTCCTCTTTAATGAAACAGAATGACCATATTCGATCTTTTCTTTGAAAAAATTGCAAAGGTTTTGAATTTTAAAGCCTATGTTGAAGCTTATATGATGTGATGTTTAGAATAAGCATTTCAATGCACATGCTATACATAGTACATTTTTAATGTCATGTCATGTACCTCATGTGAAATGATCTACTTCTTCTCCGAGAATAGTAGTGTCTTTTCTAGAAAAAAAATTTCCCAAATTAGTAGTGTATTTTCAATTCTAATACTATTTTTATCATTCCCAATAGTACTTTTATCATTCCCAATATAGAATATGAAGTAACACCCTTGTCTGTTCTGTTTATAACAAAAATGTCATTTTTCCTTTCTGTTTATAGCAAAAACATCATTCTCAATGCAAGGATAAAATTGAAAGTTTCTTAAATATATCATACCCAACCCCTTTCCCTTAATTTCGGTGTCCGGTCAAAATCCGCCCACTAAAAGCGAACGGAGGGAGTATATACCAATTCTTCTCCTCCGTATATTGCATCTTCTCCTCAAGTAGTTTCTAATTCAAGGTATCCACAACTGTTCAATGCAGATGGTCTCAGATCGCAGCACGCCTGCCAGGCCGTACTGATAATGAAATCAAGAACTTCTGGAACTCCACCATCAAAAAGAGGCTGAAGAACGCGTCATCTCCACCATCGAACCATGACCAGTCACCGGAGCCAAGAGAAACGGTTGAAGGCTACATAAACTCAAGCGAACACAATGCCATGACCTTGCGCATGGATTCATCATCGTCATCCTCCTCCTCTATGCAAGCATTCCCAATGAGCAACCGATACGACCTGTTTCCTTTGCCTGACACCACCTATGGCACGGCCGAATTGGGCACGACCTACTTCCACGCGCCTGCATCCTTAACACAAGTTGTGGGCTTGGAGAATGAATTCTATGGGGGAAGTCTCATTGGGGGAGGATATGATCATCTCTTTGTACCTCCATTGGAGTGTACAAGTCTAGAAGAGAATGGCCAAACTAACAACAATGCTACTACTACTACTACAAGAAATAACAATGATGTGAATAAGATTAGTAGCAACGGAGTTGATGGGAGTGGAAACTATTGGGGAGGTGAAAGAGATGCATGGGATTTGGGAGAGTTGATGGAGGATGTCTCTTTTCCTTTCCTTGATTTCCAAGATGAATGATTGGCCCTCATGAATTTTCTTCCTCTATCTCTAGCTCTTCCTATTTCTACACAAAGATGTTGGAAATATTACAAAATGCACCCATCTCCATTGTCTTTTGTAGAGGCTATTGTTAGGATGTTCTATTCTTTAAACCATACTTTCATTCCTCCATGCAATCACTCACTTTCTAATAAAGGTTGGACAGATATGATTGAGACCATACAAAGCTCCCTCTCCTTAAAAAAAAGTTTTTTTTTTTCTTCTCCCAGCTCTTTCCCTTGCTTCTCAAGTCAAGCTATTGTGGCAAGCTCATGATGCATGTTATGGTGGGGGTCAAGGGGCATTTTTCTTGTAACACAAGATTGTTAGTGAGTAGTCATATTCATGTAAATGTTGCCATCAGAGTGGTTACAAAACTGTAATTGGATATGTGTACAAAAGGAGGAAGTTAGATGTATGAAAGTTACTGAAGGAGGTATATATTTATATGTAAAAATCATTGAAGGAGAATATGTTTACTTAACTCTCTCTCTCTCTCTCTCTCTCTCTAGTGATAAAATGGTTTGCGTGGAAGATATTGTTTCCTTCAAATTGAGGTTAAGCATTTGTGAAAGAATCTTTTATCTGTGGTTGTGAAATCAATTTCACATCATTTGGGTTGTTAACCATGAAAGTTCAGCTAATAGAGCAATGATGCCTTTTTCCATTAACTAACGCATGGTACAAAACAAACCTAATGCCAGAATCATTAGAGAAACAAAGTGGTTTGGAAATGAAGCTTTGCTTTAAATATATACTCTTTTCATGGAAATGATCAATATCAACTGAAAGGATGTCACTGGACATCATATGATTTGTTATACAGGAAATGTGAATAAGAATCTTGGCTAAAAATACACATGGAATTTTTTAAACAACAATGTAATTTAGAAACTTCTTAAATGTGTATATGTATATGTGGAAGCCTTAAAATGAGGCAGTGAGATTAGTTTATATCATAATTAAGATGGTCTAATTGGTCTCTTCAAACTGTTAGTATTTTGGGCTCCTCACAGTTATTGGAGAAGACTACGCGATAAGATGAGGGAGATTTCAACAGATTCAGCAGCCAGAAGTGTTAAGTTGAAGAGCCTAATTATTACATTGATGATTTGTCACCCTATGTAGAGTTATTACGCGGATCAACTTGCGCGGTCAGATCACCGTGGAGGTTGAAAGGATGGGCGTGGAACCCCCGAGCCAAAATTATTTTAAGAGGTCCCTCTTGCAAATCCTAGAGTGAGGGCGAAGCACGCCTGGTAAAGAGGTTCGACAAGTTCAGAGTTTTAGGTTGAGAGCAATGTCAGAGTCTCGCTCTGAAGTAGCAGTTTGGTATCACTCCGGAGCCTCTAAGCGGAGGAGCACTCTGAAGCGACAGTGCAGAGTAGCACCATGGAGATGCAAAACAGAGAAGCGGCCCAGTCTGAAAGCTTCGTAGCCCATGAAACTTGAAGAACACGTCAAGGGCAGTTTGGTGGTAGCTATCGAAGTCTGATACGAAGCTTCTGAAAGCTCTGCGGCGATTTCAGATTCCGAGTTATTTTCTGCTTGGGATTTTGAAAAAGTTTCTGAATCTCCCTTTCTATAGGCGGTTGACTGGATGGTTATGATGGCTTTGCTGAAGAATTAGAAGGTCTAAATTTATTTTAGAAGTCTATAAAATCCCTACTTGTGGATTCTACATTAAGGAGTTGAGACGAAATTGTTTCATTGGTTTCATCCATCTTGTATTGAGAGTTTGAGATATCTTTGTATGAGATCCTTGCAATCTCTATTTTGGCTTCTCAAGTTAATAAGAATTTCTTTATCCTCTCATAAAATCTTGTGTTCTTACCCTTGTGGTGATCAAGTTATATTGCTTGATATGATAGATCGCTCAATGTTTCCGTTGCGACTCTTATTGTTTAGTAGTGTTTATCACATCACATCTGTTGAGTTGAATGTCGAACAAATAATCCCACATCAACTAGACATGGGGATGATCTTGAGTATATAAGAATTTAACAACTCCATCTAGAAGGCTAGTCTTTTGGGATGGTGTTCTAAATCCTTACAAATTAGTATCAAAGTCATGCCTGAACTTAGCCCTATGTGTGGGTGAAGTTCAATCCCCCAGGACGCAAAATGGGCAGTAGGCCCCAGTGAAGCTAGTTGGGCTCTCGAGAATTTGACAGTGGTGCTCCTGCTTCACGTAAAGCGTGTCCGTTGTCCGCACAGTGAAGAGGAGCAATAGGCTGTAATTTGTGAGGCGTGTCCGCCCTCCGCGTACTGAAGAATTGTGATCACAATGGAGTATATGGTCTTTCAAATGTGAATAAAAGATGAACTTGCAGGGAGAAACTTTGCTCGAATGAGGATGTGTTGAATCAAATGTCGAACAAATAATACCACATAGGCTAGACATGAGGGTGATCTTGCGTACATAAAAATTTGAGCAATTCTACCTAGAAAGCTAGTCTTTTGAGATAATATCTCAACTCTCAAGTCCTTACAAAAACTATTATCAAACAGTGCATCTTCATATACATGTGTGTGTATGCGCGTGCTTGTACAAAACATTTTATAATTTAATAAGTGCAAATAATTAAATCTAAAATTTTATAATTTATCAATCCATCGAGCGTCATATCCCTAAATGCATTATTGAGAATCAATCCGATTGTATCCATTTGGCAGCGAACCCTTGACCTATCAATGATTCGATGACACTGTGCCTTTAAATATTGTAGGCCTGAGCGAAATTCAAATACTGTTGGATTTTAATCTTGCAATTAAAGAACATGTGCATTAATTATTTTGTCTGGCAACTCACAATGACATTCTTGATCGCAACAAATAGAGAAATATTTGTTTGGTACTTTGTATGAAAGAAATTAGGTAGCATAAAGAAAATAAAAATATTATGAATGTGATTTTTTTTCTTTTCCAAACTAATGCGCAAAGAAATACATTTTATTTATTTATCGTTCTTTCAAGTTCCAACCACAATGATTTCCTGATCTCGCTGCAGCCAGTCACCGCCCCAGTCCCATATCTTGATCTCGCCGCCCCATCCTCTCCCTCTCCCTCATCTCGATCTCGATCTCGCCGCCGTCCTCGTCCCAACTGCAATGATGACATATGATCATTTGTGCAATAATATTCTCCTCAGCAGCCCCCAGTGGCACTGACTAATTGATGGATTGTGAACAACACAAAATCATGAGCAAGCAAACCAGCAGTTCCTTCCCCGGGATCCCTTCCTCGATCTTCTTCTAAATCGTCTCCCCCAACTGTGCAAACTCCCACCTCCCCTTCTTCTCTGCCATCTCTCTTGTAATTTCACAATGTATCTTGATTGGGTCTGTGTAACGCCCCGATCTCACGGGTACGGAGACCTTACTGCGACGTATATACGCATGTCGGAAATACCCTCACGCATGTACGCTAAGCATCAATACAGATAAGAATCAAAGTACAAAAGCACGATGGTAATATACATTCCAACAATAATAACACAAGTACACAGTTATCACAGAGTATGTACAATCTCTCACGAATATAAGATCAACAAGAAGCGCAAAAGAAGGGTACAATATAAAAGACGGAAAAGTACTCACGAGTAGTAAGATAAGAATCTCGCGAGCCGAATAAGGGGAGGCTAGAAGAAAGAGGGTCTGAACAGGCAATCGCTAATGCATGCTTCCGCTGTGCCACTCTGATCAGTTACAGTATGGCCACCACGGTCCAGGCTCCAGAATCTGGTCATGAGGATACAGGATTGTCAGAAAGCAACCCAGTGAGTACGTATGATAAAACCAGTTGGCGTGCTCAGGCAGTTACATGTGTACATTATTAAGTGATGTGATTCAGGCATACAAGTATAGGCAATGACCAGTAACATAAATGGAAATCAGAGAATTGATATGAAAACCTGAAAATAAGCAAGTCAAGTGATTCTAGACAATAGCACATATATCATATGTAAATGACGAGCAAGATAATGTATTGTGTCACATGTCTCACAAGTATATATCAAGTATATCGCTAGTCAGATATGATTAGCATGTTATTATTAATTATTAAGACTCGTCCAATTTGTATGTTTCAGTATATGTCCCATACTGTATACCTCCGCATACAAGTCGAGCGAGGTTGGTTATTGGGGATCGACGAACCATGTTTAGAATGGGTCCCGTACATGCCCGGGACAACGGTCCAGGAGTATCCGATACTGAGCTAGAACGTACAACTAGGTACCGGGACTTACTATATGCCCGTAGGACTTAGTATACACCCAAACAGGAATAGGGTGTCACCGCTCCCCAAAGGAATATACCCAGGGGATTACGGCACACCCAGCAGCAGGCAGGGTAGTAGGTGTGCCAGTACACCCCACGGAAACACCTGGTGGCCTCCAGGTCGAATTCAAGTATGTGGCCGCGTGACACTTTAAGACCATCATAAATATGGAGACTATATCGGTGCTCATCAATTTTTCTCCATTTCAATGTAAATTGTCTAATTATTATAATTGTCTAGTGATAATATTCACACGGTGTCCACAGTAATCCAATATCCATGATTATCTAATTACGGGGATCAATAGGAGTATAATATCAAGAGTCTCCCTGTTCCAGGGGTTCAAATATACAGCGGTTCAGGAGTACCAGATGGTAGCAGTAAAATTATCAAGTTAAGTCCCCGTAAAAGTGGTAATCATGATAGACATTGCAATACAGGTGTCAGGTACAATAGTATCCGGCCAGGTGTCACAGTATTATGTTGAGTGTATCAGTACCAAGTACTTAATATGTCAGTGTCAGGTAAGTTGAATACAGTACCACAATAACATATGTCAACTCGCATAACGATGCATCATGTATTAAAAGCAGGATAACAATTATTAGGCATGTAATGACGGTAACAAGACATTCACATATCATTATATCATGCAATAGACGTTAAAATAGCAATCACTAGGTATGAAACGATGATAGTAAAGCACTCGCCTAAAATCACAACGCAATACCGAGTTAGAATTCGGGAAATTCGCGATCACGTGCGTACATGCTACCAATTCATATATATATATATATATATATATATTATATAATATATATATATATTATATATATATATAATATATATATATTAGAGAGAGAATGAGAGGGGAAGAGAGAGAGGAGTGAGAGAGAGAAGAATTAGTTAGAGAGAGAATGAGCTTGCGAGATAGAGAGAGTTGTAGGAGAGAGAGGGGGTGTGTGCTGGATAAGGAGAGGCGGTAAATAGGGAATTAGAAGAGTGGGTAAAAGTGGAAAGAAAGGAAAAAGAAAAAGAAGGAAAGAAAGAAAAGAAAGAAGTGAAGAAGGAGAGAAGAAGGGGAGGGATGGTGGTGGCCGGCGGCTCTGGCCACCGTCGGTGCCGCCGGAGGGGAGGGCGGCGCGACCTGAGCCCGGGGGAGGAAGAGTGGGTGGAGTGTCTGGGTGTTGTGTTGATGGTGATATTGTTGTTGTGGTTGGTGTTGTTATTGAAGGTGGTGGTATTGGTTGAAGATGGTGGAGGTGGTTGATGGGGTTGTGGTGGTTTAAGAAGTCAGAGGAGGAGAGATAGAGGTGGGGTGGTGGGAGTGGAGGAATTGGGGAATTTGATGGTGAATTTTGAAGAAAAGGAAATTAATGGTGATGAGTTTTTAGAGAAATTAGAGAAGAAGAAGTAGTATTTGAAGAGGAGTGAAGTAGAGAAGAGAAGAGATCGATTTGGGGGGACGTCGCCGGCCAGGGGGCGGCGGCGCTGGCAATGGTGCTGGTGGAGGCGGCGGCTGTCAAGGAAGAGAGAGAGTGTTGGTGGGAGAGATGAAGAAGGAGATGGAGAAATGAGAAGGAAGAACGAAAGCAAAGAAAAAAGGGAAAGAAAAGAGAAAGAGAGGGAGAAGGGGAGTATAGGAGGAGGAGTGGGAGGATGGTGCTGCTACTGTTGTCATCTCCAGGGATGGGGGGACATGGGGAGCAGGTAGGGGAGAAAGAAAAAGAAAAAAAAGAAGGAAAGAAAGAAAAGAAAGGAAAGGAAAAGGAAAAAAGTAAGGAAAGGAAAAGAAATAAGAAAAAATTAATGAATACATATATTGTTAAATAATTAAATTAATATAATAACATGGGAGTATTAAGTAGGGGAGTGGAGAAGAAAAAAACAAGAAGAAAAGAAAGAAAATAATATTATTATTTAAATAGGGTAAAATTTGATTGTTTCAGAAACGTTCCAAAAATTTTAAAAATAGAGAATATTATTTTAAGATGCTTAGTGAAATCAGATTCAAGAAATTCAATTTATTTTTCAAATTAAAAATCCTGAAATCTTTCAGCAATACTGGTCGACACCAAAATCGGTCAAATTTTGATAAATTCAAAAAATATCAAAAAACGTATTTAGATAGAAAATAAGATTCCAAGAAGTAATATGAAATCCATTTCTAAAAATTCAATTCCGTTTGAAAACTAAAATTCAGGAATCGGTCAGCAACACCGGGACACCTGTTTTGAAGATTTTGCCAATTAATTCTGAAAAATTTCAAAAAATCAGGAAAAATCTAAAATATTAGAAAACAATATTTAAAACTAAAATCGGTCAAATTTGTCTATCGAAAAGATCAAATCTAGTAATACACTAGGATCGGGTCCCCGGTTCAGACTAGGGCTGACTCCGAGTCCACGAATTCGGATTCAATACAAAACGATCACAGAAATAATCATAAAACAAAAATAAATACAAGAACTAAATTAAAGTAATATGATAAAAAATCAGAATACGTATCTAAGTACGTATTCCAAGAACAGGGTGTTACATTCCATCCTCCTTACAAAAATTTCGTCCTCGAAATTTCGATAAGGGGAAGATGAACACAAAAATGATAGGAACGAGGATTATACCAATTAAGATATGAGTAACTGAGGGTAATTCTCACAAACTGACTGCACGATAAACTCGGGTTTAGATATTACTGCACTTACTGACGTATAGGGCTTTGAACGGAGCCATCTTGATGCTCGCATGATAGCTGTTATTGTAGAAAAACTCTGTCAGATGTAGATGGTCTTCCCATGATCCCTTGAAGTCTATCATACATGCTCTCAACATATCTTCTAGGATCTGTATTGTCCGTTTGGACTGTCCGTCTGTCTCTAGATGATAAGATGTGCTAAACTTCAAGTGGGTCCCCAGACCCTCTTGAAGGCTCACCCGTCGTATCTTTGTCCGACACGATACTAGCTGGAACTCCATGCAGTCGAACTATTTCTTTGATGTACTTGTCTGCCAGAAACTTTGTAGATTATCCCACTCTGAATGGTATGAAGTGTGCTGACTTAGTGAGACGGTCAACAACTACCCATACTGCATTGCTCCCCTTTGGACTGCGGGGTAGTGCGGTGACAAAATCTATTGTGACAAGCTCCCACTTCTATTATAGTATTGGCAAAGGCTGAAGTAATCCAACTGGTCTCTGGTGTTCAGCCTTCACTTGCTGACACACTAAATACTTCACCACATATTATGCGATCTCTCTCTTCATCGCATTCCACCAGAAATGTTGTTTCAGATCTTGATACATTTTTGTTTCTTCTAGGTGTATAGAGTAAGCTGAGTTGTGAGCCTTGGCTAAGATCTTCTGTCGATTCCTCCCCCTGAGGCACACAAATTCTGTTCCCGAAATAGAGTGCACCATCAGTATGTATGCGGACATCTAACCTCAGCCCCGCTTCTACTTGCTCCCTGAATTTCTACAATCTGGGATCTTTTTTTTGTGCTTATCTGATTTTTTCCATCAATGTCGACTGGATCTGAAATGCCATCAACTGTCCTGATTCACTGACCCTCCGAATCACTATCAAGTCTAACCATCTCATCTCCTTGAGTAACTCCTTTTGCTGAGTGAGCTGCTCTACCATGTTGGTTTCAGGTGTCCTACTCAGGGCATCAGGTACCACATTAATTTTGTCAGGATGGTATTGCAGATCTATGTCATAATCCGCCATCAACTCGAGCCATCGCCTCTGCCTCATGTTCAATTCCTCCTGGGTGAAGATGTATTTCAAGCTCTTGTGATCGGTGTAAATCAACACTAGGTCACCCAGTAAGTAATGTCTTCATATCTTCAATGCAAAGATCACAGCTACCATCTCTAGATCATGCGTTGGGTAGTTCTTCTCATGTGGTTTTAATTGCCTGGATGCAAAAGCTACCACATGTCCATGTTGCATCAATACACATCCAAGACTCTTCCCTGATGCATCACTGTATATGACCATTCCTCCTGCCACTGAGGGTGTCTTCAAGATTGGAGTTGTAATCAATTTGTTCTTCAACTCCTCAAAAGAAGACGAACATTCCTCAGCCCATACATACTAAAGAATAGAACGCGAGGTTGAAAAACTATCCAATATAAGACAATGCGATGTACCAGAGTCAAAGAATACTTGAATAGAATGTGAGCAAACCACATCTGTCTTGCCGTTATCCTACCAGTCTATCCATATCTTAAGTTGGTATAAAGATGACAGGTTCTAGAAATGGAAAGAATGGAAGAGATTCAAGAATCAAGGAAAGGACGATCAAGAGGGAATAGATAACTTTGTACTTGTAGTTGGATTGTATAACCACGACTCATGCATTCCACTTGCAAATTTCTTTACCATTAATTCGCCGACTGGTTGCACTGAAGATGTGAGAGTTTAGGCTTTGATACCACCCTGTAACGCCCCGATCCTACGGGTACGGAGACGTTACTGCGACGTATATACGCATGTCAGAAATACCCTCACGCATATACGCTAAGCATCAGTACAAGTAAGAATTAAAGTACGAAAGCACGGTGGTAATATACATTCCAGCAATAATAACACAAGTACACAATTATCACAAAGCATGATACAATATATCAAGAATATAAGATCACCAAGAAGCGCAAAAGAAGGATGTACAATATAAAAGATGGAAAAGTACTCACGAGTAGTAAGATGAGAATCCCATGAGCCGAACAAGGGGAGGCTGGAAGAAAGAGGGTCCAAACAGGCAACCGCTAATGCACGCTTCCGCTGCGCCACTCTGATCAGCTACAACAAGGCCACCATAGTTCAGACTTCAGGATCTGGACATGAGGATCCAGGGTTGTTAGAAAGCAACCCAACGGTATGTATGATAAAGTCAGTTGGCGTACTCAGGTAGTCACACATGTACATGATCAAGTGATGTGATTCAGGCATACAAGTACAGGCAATAACCAATAACATAAATGAAAATCAGAGAATTAATATGAAAACCCAAAAATAAGCACGTCAAGTGATTCAACACAATAGCACAGATATCATATGTAAATGGCGGGCAAGATAATGTATTGTATCACATGTTTCACAAGTATAGATCAAGTATGTCGCTAGTCAGATATGATTAGCATGTTATTATTAATTATTAAGACTCGTCCAATTTGTATGTTTCGATATATGTCTCATACATATACCTCCGCATACAAGTCAAGCGAGGTTGGTTATTAGAAACTGATGGGGATCGATGAACCATGTTAGAATGGATCTCGTGCATGCCCGAGACAACGGTCAGGAGTATGCGGTACTGAGCTGTAACGTACCGCTCGGTACCATAACTTACTATATGCACGTAGGACTTAGTATACACCTGAACAGGAATAGGGTGTCACCGCTCCCCAAAGGAATATACCTAGGGGATTACGACACACCCGGCAGGAGGCAGGGGAGTAGGGGTGCCAGTATACCCCACGGAAACACCTGATGGCCTCCAGGCCGAATCCAAGTATGTGGTCGCGCGACACTTTAAAACCATCATTAACATGGAGAATATATCCGTACTCATCAGTTTTCCCCCATTCCAGTGTAAGTTGTCTAATTATTACAATTGTATAGTGATAATGTCCACGTGGTGTCTACAGTAATCCAATATCCATGATTATTCAATTACGGGGATCAACAAGAGTATAATATCAGGAGTCTCCCTGTTTCAGGGGTTCAAGTATACAGGGGTTCAGGAGTACCAGATGATAGTAGAAAAATTATCAAGTCAAGTCCCCGTAAAAGTGATAATCATGATAGATATTGCAATACATGTGTCAGGTGCAATAGTATCCGGCCAGCTGTCACAGTATCAGGTCGAGTGTATCAGTTCCAAGTACTTAATATGTCGGTGTCAGATAAGTTGAATACAGTGCCACAATAACATATGTTAACTCGCATAACGATGCATCATGTATTAAAAAGGAGGATAACATTATTAGGCATGTAACGATGGTAACAAGACATTCGCATATCAATATATCATGCAAAAGACGTTAAAATAGTAATCATTAGGTATGAAACAATGATAGCAAAGCACTCACCTAAAATCAGAACGCAATACCGAATTAGAATCCGAAAAATCTGCGAACACGTGCGTAAACACTACCAATCCATATAATATATATATATATATATATATATATATATATATATATATATATATATATATATATATATATATATATATATATGAGAATGAGAGAGGGGTGAGAGAAGGAGGCTGAGAGAGAGAGAAGGGGGGGAGAGAGAGTTGTAGGAGAGAGAGGGAGTGTGTGCTGGATAAGGAGAGGGGGTAAATAGGGAATTAAAAGAGAGGGTAAAAGTGAAAATAAAGGAAAAAGGAAAAGAAGGAAAGAAAGGAAGAAGGAAAGACAGAAAAGAAAGAAGTGAAGAAGGAGAGAAGAAGGGGGAAGGATGGTGGTGGCCGGCGGCTCTGGCCACCGCCGGCGGCCAGGGGCGGCGACGACGCCGCCGGAGGGGAGGGCAGTGCGGCCTGGGCCCGGGGGAGGAAGAGTGGGTGGAGGGTTTGGGTGTTGTGTTGATGGTGATAATGTTGTTGTGGTTGGTGTTGTTATTGAAGGTTGTGGTATTGGTTGAAGATGGTGGAGGTGGTTGATGGGGTTGTGATGGTTTAGGGAGTCGGAGGAGGAGGAGATGGTAGGGGGATAGTGGGAGTGGAGGAATTGGGGAATTTGATGAATTCTGAAGAAAAGGAAATTAATGGTGATGGGTTTTTAGAGAAATTACAGAAGAAGAAGTGGTATTTGAAAAGGGAGGGACGTGGAGAAGTGAAGAGATGGATGTGGAGGGGCTCGCCGGCCAGAGCGCGGCGACGCTGGCGGCGGTGCTGGTGGAGGCGGCGGCTATCTAGGAAGAGAGAGAGAAAGTGTTGGTGGGAGAGACGAAGAAGGAGATGGAGAAATGAGAAGGAAGAATGAATGAAAAAAAGGGAAAGAAAGGAGAAAAAGAGAGAGAGGGAAGTATGGGAGGAGGAGTGGGGGGATGGTGCTGCTGCTGCTGTCGTCTACAGGGGATGGGGGGCATGAGGAACTGGTAGGGGATAAAGAAAAAGAAAAGAAAAGGAAAGAAAGAAAAGAACGGAAAGGAAAAGGAAAAAAAGTAAGGAAAAGGAAAAGAAATAAGGAAAAATTAATGAATAAGTATATTGTTAAATAATTAAATTAACAGAGTAACATGGGAGTATTAAGCAGGGGAGTGGAGAAGAAAAAAAAACAAGAAGAGAAGAAAGAAAAATAATATTATTATTTAAATAGGGTAAAATTTGACTGTTTCAGAAACGTTCCCAAAATTTTTTTAAAATAGAGAATATTATTTTAAGATTCTTGGTGAAATCAGATTCAAGAAATTCATCTAGTTTTCAAATTAAAAATTCTGGGATCTTTCAGCAATACCGATCGACATCAAAATCGGTCAAATTTTGATAAATTCAGAAAAATCTCAAAAAAAGTATTTAGATAGAAAATAAGATTCTAAAAAGTAATATGAAAGTCATTTTTAAAAATTCAATTCCGTTTGACAACTCATAGTCTGGGAATCGGTCAGCGATACCGATTGACACTGATTTTGAAAATTTTGACAATTAATTCTGAAAATTTTCAGAAAATCACGAAAAATTTAAAATATTAGAAAATGATATTTGAAATATAAACCGATCAAATCTTACTACCGAAAAGACCAAATCAAGTAATACATTAGGATCGGGTCCTCGGTTCAGATTAGGGCTGACTCCGAGTCCTCGAATCCCGATCCAATACAAAACAATCACACAAATAATCATAAAATAAAAAAAAATAGGTAATATGATAAAAAATCAGAATACGTATCTAAGTATGTATTCTAAGAACAGGGTGTTATAGTCTATTTGATGTAATTCTACTTTCATCAAGCTTGATTGGTATCTTCTTCAACCTCATTCCCCTCCTTTCCCATCGAGTGCTTGACGAAACTCTTAAATAGCGATGTCAGTGATAGTTAAGAAACTCTGGTACATCACTTCTAACTGCAAGCCTGTTGCAAAGACCTTTATCATCGTTGGCCGCCAGTTTGCCGCTCTGGATTCCTCAACCCCCACCTAGACACCAAGGCTTACATTCAGCCCTCATCCAAATTATCGTTGACTCTACCTAAGGTCTGTGTCGCCCCTCAGTGACATGTTTCTTGGGTTGAGGTGGTAGCAGCCAACATTCTAGCCACTTAATCGCTGTTGCTGCACCTTGCCCTCTATTCCATCATCTCAATAGATGACTTCCCCCTAGCCCAGCATCCTCTTCAAACCACTAGACATTAGTCTCCCACAAGAATACAAATCACAAAAAAGCTAAACCAATTTCGTCTCTCACCAACAAAGCCAACTGCCTCAGCCACAAAGACAGAGCCATCCACATCAACTCCTTTCCTCTGGTCGTTGTCTTTGCTGCGACAACAAAGGCCACACATGGCACATCGAATGTCGTGATGGAGTGATGTGCTATGAGTGTAGCAAGACTGGCCATTATGCAACCACATGTAATGCCGCCAACACCACCAACTCTATCCCCAGCTTCAGTCACCGACAGACACTACCTCCAGCTTTGCCACCCACCCCCTGGCAATCGTAGGCGCCTATTTCTATCCCAGCCATGATCCCCACCTCCACCACCCGCTGGCTTCACCTTCGCTCCCCTAGTCTAGCGACTCCCCTTCCCCTAAAAGGAGGCCTAGCCAGTGCTATCCCCAAGCTCCCTACCCAACTCACCAGCCACCCCCCCAACCTTCATCATCCAGTCACCCTCCCCAGCATCAAGAACTACCCAAATCTCCATCTCCTATGCAACAATACCCAATATCTCTTATTTTAAAGACAATCGAACTTGTAAGGACTCGGGGCACCATCCCAAAAGACTAGCCTTCTAAGTGGAGTAGCCCAAATCCTTATATACCCAAGACCATCCCCATGTCTAGCCGATGTGGGACTATTTGTTCGACCCAAATCTCAACAATTCCCCTCTCGAACAAAGAGTCTTCCTGTAAGCTCATTTTCACACCTGGAAGACATATGCTTTATGAGATTCTTTTCACTGCGTTTCAGCACACGTCATACATGAAGCACAACTTGCAGCTTATTACTCCTCTTCACCGCGTCTGTAGGCACGTCTTACGTGAAGCAGGATTCTGCTATCAATCTCGAGAGCCCGACTTAGCTTTACAGGAACTTTAGCGCCTTTTTATGCCCTGAGAATTGAGCAAATTTTATCCTCCCTCAGACAAAGAGTTCAGGCCTCCCTGCAAGTCGATCTTCCTCACTCCTCATCCATCTGAGAAGAGATCATAATGCTCAATGAGGTCACTCCTCTTCATTGCGTTGGAGAGCAACATGTCTTAAATGAAGCACCTAGAGCATGATTACCTCCCTCGAGAGCTCAATCTAGATCCAGCTTAATAAGGGCCCACTATGCCTTCCGTTGCGCCTTGGGGGGATCGAACAACACACACACACACACACACGACTAAGTTCAGGGCATGGCTCTGATACCACTTGTAAGGACTCGGGGCACCATCCCAAAAGACTAGCCTTCTAAGTGGAGTAGCCCAAATCCTTATATACCCAAGACCATCCCCATGTCTAACCGCTGTGGGACTATTTGTTCGACCCAAATCCCAACAGAACTCACCACCACATTACATTCCCCACCACCACAATCGTCAATAACATCTGGCCTTGGTGGAACTTCGTCACCAGTGATGCTTGTTGCAACCCCACGTCAACTTCCCATGTGACACTATTGGCGACGGCCACTATACTCCCTGCAGTATGACCTTGCGCTCCTCTGACTCTGGCGATGGGTGAGCCACTACCTCAGCCGCCGGTGAGGGGTGCTGAAAAGAAGACTGGGAAGCATTATGGTTCTGTACCTCCTCCCCACTCAGTTGTGGCTATTCTCTACAGCACTCCCGCAGCCATTCCCCTACAGCTCAAACCCCTCAGTTGTGGCCAAGGCAGTGCTCGACGGTGCCTTTATCATTCTCCACCCCTGACTAGTGTTAGCATGTGTATGTCTCCACCTACTCCTGCCTCAGGGACTCTAAGTCCACTTCCTTTAATCGACAAGTGCATCCCCCCACCCAGGCATCACTACAGTTGTTTTTTCACAGTTATGGCTCACCCATTATAGGCTATCTCCCCCAACCGTACGCATTAAATTGAAGCTGAAATGATTCCTCAGGTTATTCATAGGAGCATGCATAACATACGTTCTGAAGGGCCACTGAATACTTCAGATCGTATTTCTAGGAGAGGACAAGTGAGAGCTCTTGAAGACATTCCAACCTACAATACTACTCGACAGGTGCCTATGATTAGCCCACTCAGTTCTGTGCACATTCTGGTCGAGGACCCCTACAAAGGGATCACAGATGAGCAGATTATGGACGTTATACCATGTGGTATCTCACTGGGCAGTTCGGGAATGGGATTGCGGACAGTCTCAAGAAGATGGACTACGATAGAGTCGCATAATGCAAAGCCGCTGAGGTGACCTAATCTCTTGTACTTTTGGATGTCCTTTTGTGTGTTATTTTGTTGCTTAATGTTAATCATATCTTGGAACATAAAAGACCAGGATGTCCTCAAAAGCGAAAGTCGTATCCGTGACTTTCTCAAAATGTACTACATTGACATTATTCCCTTCAAGAAATTAAGATTGCTTTTCCTTCACTCTTTTCTTAGATCTATTGGAGGTTCTTTTATTACAGTTGCTGCCACTTGAACTCTCTTGGGGCATCTAGCGAACAAATTATTGGGTGACGGGATAATGTCTTTGACTAATCTGGTGAGCTGGTGGGGAAATTCCTACTCTCAGCTAAACTTATTCACTGCAAAATTGGCAAGCAGTTTGTGGTTACATCGGTCTATGGGGCGTGTTCCTAGGGACATAGAACAAGCTTTTGGCAAGAGCTTCATGATACCAGAGGTTGGGCTGCGGGGACATGGCTGATAGGTGGTGACTTTAACGTCACTTGATTCTTTAGTGAGAGAACATGTCCTAAAATTCATATCCTAGGAATGAGAGGTTTCAATGACCTTAACCGATCTCTAAGTTTCATTGGACCTCCTCTGGCTAGTCGTGCCTACACATCAACAAGTGGTGGTGGCAGACCTATTGGAGGCGAGGTTGGGGATTCAACGCCGACATGGTTATCATCGATGTCGCCGAACTACTTGGTGAGGGCAGTGTAACCCCTAATTCTTGATGTACGTATCACAGTATCAGTACTCAATACGACGTGTAAAGTTGAATTGACCCTTCTGGTAGTCAGATTGAGACAATTTCAGTTTCAGATTATATTTTCAATATTTAGATTTTTTTTGAAAATTTTCTGGATTATTTTGAAGAATCTCCGAATTCGGTGTGACCAACACCGATAACTGGCTCTAGGATTTTTAATTCATAAATGGAGTTGAGTTTCTTTAATTCACTTTCATATTATTTATTAAAATCATATTTTGTACTTTAGCGTATTTCGGTGATTTTTCTAAATTAGTCCAAAATCTGGTCAAACCGGTGTCGCCCAGTATCGGTGTCACATTCCAGGATTTTTAACTTGCAAACAAGGCAGAATTTCTTGAATCCAATTTACTTTGTTTCTTAGGATAATATTATCTATTTTACAAAGTTTTGGGAACCTTTCGGAGCTAGCCAAATTTACCGACTAAAATAATATTAATTAAATAATATTAAATTCTTTTTCTACTTCTTTTTCTTCTTTCGTCTTCCCTGTCTCTCCACCGCCATTACCCCACGCCTTCTCTCTTGCTCCTTTATAAACTTTCTCCCTCTCCCTTTCTCTCTCTATTTTATCTCTAACTCTCTCTATTTCTTTTTCTCTCTTTCTTAAATCTCTATCCCCCTCACTCTCTCTGTTCCAGACCGGGGGCCAGACCCACTGGCGGTCCTATCGCCGTCGCTGGTGCGCCACCCGCGCCCCCAGCCTGGATTGCGCCGCCTCCCTCTTTTTCTCCTCCTCCTCTTCTTCTTCTTCTTCTTCCTCATGTTCTTCTCCCCTCTCTCTATCTCTCTCTCCCCCCTTCCTTCCTCTCTCTTCATCTCTCTCTATCCCTCTCTTTCTCTGGGCACCGTCGCCGGCCAGGCACGGCCGCTGCCCATGTTCCTTCCCTTTTTCCTCTCTCTCTCTTATTGGGTACGAATCCAATAACCCTAAAAAACCATAATTCTCATAAACCCATTTACCCAATAACCCATTCACTTAAGTTATGGGTTTGGGTTATTGGATCCAAATCTGACCCGTTTAGAGACTAAACCCGCATCTAATATAGAGAAAGATAAAATTACAGGAAACCCCCTGAATATTTATAATGATTGGATTGCATTTTAAACCCTTTTTATTACGTAATTGATCCATTTATATGATTTAGTGTTTGGACTATATCTGGAGCATTCGGACTCCGAATTGAATGATTCTTAAACCGTTGCGATCGTAGGAGGACGAGCTACATTCTTATAATAGTTATGTGAGTATTTTTTTATAAATTATATTTTGTCATGTTTACTTGATAAATGTTTGTAAATCGTGATTATCGGTAAAATTAGAATTTATAAGGTATATAAATAGTAAATAATGATAATTATATATGATTGCTTAACATATTCAATATGATAATATTTAATTGTGATTATTGAATTAATATAAAATACAGATGACTTAGGTATATACTGATAATAAGTGACTATTGGATTATTGATAAAGCAATTAATTTAATGATTATTGGATATTAATAAATTAATAATTATTAAAAAGGTTGTGAAGAGTTGAAAAGATAGACTTGTAGATAATTTCTTTATTAATAAGATTACGGATATCTTCATATTTAGATACCTGTTCAAGTTACATATATGATCCTGCATGTATCACTCATATCACCAACACTGTTACTGCGACCAAATCACCGATATGCTAAACATTGTACAAGTATATGATGTCATGATTGTGGACACTGTGTTATATGTACCTGTACCATTGTTACACGAACACCCTAGTATACTGAACACTGTTATTTCATGTAGATACTTATTACACTACACACTATTATTCATGTATCTGTAACACTCAAATATACTATTACACCGGACATAGTCATTTCATGTATATGTATTACTGTTACACAAATCCTATTATATAGGACACTATTGTTTCATATACCACTAATACATGGATACGATATTCCACTGAATACCGTCATTTCATATTCTTGTATTATCGCTACATGGATATCCTGTACACAATTAATTTAGGTTCTCGCACCATTATTACATAAATCATTAGTAAATACGAGTTGATTATTTCTATATTTCTGTTGCATGGATCACTGTTCATATTACATGGATTATTACTACATGAATATTTCTGTATTCCCGTACATAACTGTTTCCTGTTATTGATATTGATATTCCTATAACTGGACATGTGAGCTGTTGATATATGATGCTAATATATGATGTATGGAATTAAGTGCCACGTGGATCAAGGCTACAGAGGCTACCTTTAGAATCTCATACTCTCGTTTCTCGTTATCTTGTTCCATGCTACCAACAGAGCCCATGTCCTATTATCATGTTACATGTACCATGTACTGTACTTACTGCTGATATACTGCGTAGTTTTAATATAATGAATTTAACATGGGGATGGGGGAGACTTGACGGTTGATTAGATCTTGTCAGGTGGATGTCTGGATCCATTGTTAGTCCCACTGCAGGGAACATGATAGTGTTGGCTACCTTCCCGTTTTCTATTACTTATTTCACCTTAGTGGGCCGGCCCTAGTTTCAACAATCAGGAGCTTGTTTAAGGCCTGATCCCGGGTATGCACGAGATATACCCACCTGACCAGAGCTCCTTGACTATTGGGTTTCCAATTAACATAATAAAATAGTATAAACAATAGTGACGTCAGGAACGCTTGTTATTTAGTCACTCACTCGTTCGAATAATGGTACCTGTATGCCATGTTTGGATGGGTTCGTCGGAGTGCGGGCTCCGGTATGAATTGCCAGTGGTATGAGACACTGAAAGAGATTGATTAAAATATCAAGCCGTACTGATTGTTATTATTGTATAAATAACATGACTTGCTTGATACATGTATATTACTGTTCAGTTGTACTTGTTACTATTCTTGATATTTTATCTACTATCATGTCACTTGTATACCTTGTTACCCTTCATGATACTTATTACACTTCATGTGGTGATACACTAGTCATGTACACGCATACTCTGCATTCCATGTATTCTGTTTCATGCATACCCTGTGACACTGTTACTGGATAAGCAACATACTGTAGTATGATTATACTGCATACTTCATATCTACGTATTCATCACGACACCGTTATGTTACTGTTATTATTAGATTAAATAAGAAATATAAAGTAATTAAAACTTGCTACATGTTACCTATACACATTGATGTAATTATGAACACTTAATACTGTATCATATTATGCATATTGAGAAAAAGATATAAATGATATTTCTATTCATTGTAATAACATAAATCCCTATAGTTACTCACCTATGATTTTGGTAGCACAGCCTAGACATATAAACTGATAGTAATGATATAAAGCTGGATACTATTCTGGTATTGACACTATTATAACATGCTAGGTATTGATGATGCTAAAATATGACAGTATATTTCTCCCGATTGTTATTATCATTATATTGTATCACTGGTATTTAAACGTGTATTATATATTATTATCGTGATAGTATTACTATAGTATATATTACTGCTTCCTTCATTTTACCACTCATTAGGTCGCTTTCTGACGACCCTGAGTTTGTGTGCTCAGGTTAAGATCCGAGATATGGTAGTACCAGATATTTCACGAGATACATATAGGAGACTCGCCACCTATATATTTTCATAGGTATCTTTATTATTTTATTTTTATCTTCTTATTTATCCATGTTTTATATCTATCATGGTCGCTGACCCCTTTTGCAGGTATTCTTTTACTTATTTAATGCTGAAATATTTATGTGTACAGTGTTTGTCCCTGTACTGAGGCTTAGCGTACATACGTGAAGGCATTTCTGCTCTGCGCAAGTATGTCACCGTAGCGTTCCTGTATCCTCGGGATCGGGGCATTACAGGCAGTGAGGCTGCAATGGTTTTCTCGTTACCTACGCTGAGCGATGGAGAGTCATGAGCCATGATCACTCGGTTTCTTGACTAGTCTCAACTGTCTCCAACGAGATCTAATCAAATTTGGCGGTAGGGATTGAAAAGTTTTGACTTTGAGGTTAGATATGATGTGGGTTTGTCTGAATTGAACTGGGTTTCTTTTGCGGTGGTTGATGTCGTTGCCGACCTGGAGCCACTTGCCAAAGACTGGAACGGGGAGTGGGCCAGGGTGGCGGGTGTCGCCCCTTCCCAGGCAGCCAAAAGGCAGAGCCTCTCAGATCCGGGCAAGGGCTGGCGAGAGAAGTTTTTTTTTTTTTGGCAGAAGCTCTAAGTTTTAGCTAAGCCGGTGACAGTATCGGGTGGTTGTGGCCTCGCGGTGGATATTCCGGGGTGAAAGGTGGCCGAATTTGCTCAAGATCTTCTGGATCCGGTTAAGGGTTGGCCGGATCTAAGTGAGGGTATCCGAACTAGAGAGGAGATGGCCGGCCGAGGGTGGCTGGATCCTAGCGGGGGTGTCCGACCGAGGATAGCTGAATTTGAGTTGGAGTGACCGGTCGGAGGTGACCGGATTTGATGCTGCAAGTGCGGTGAGGGGCATACCACGATTTCGGTGGAGGGGGATCCAGTCACCGGATGACCAGATCTGAGATGCAGATATCGTAATGGCTGTAGTCGGCCAAGAGATGGCTGGCTTGAGCTACAGAGGCCACAATTGTGGTGGAGGGGAGGTGCCACGATTTCGGTGGTGGGGGCGCGACAGTGCTAACGTGAGATCTGACCAAGGGATGGATGGGTCTGAGCTGCAAACACCACATTTATGGTGAAGAGGATATGCCGCAACTTCACTGATGGCATTCCAGTGACTTCGTTTTTTTTTTTTTTCTTTTTGAATGATCAAATTTTTTATGAGTGCTTCATTCAAATTTGTACCCTTTTAATGAAACGTTGGAGATTCTTACCCCATGATTTTTTTTTCCTTTAAAAAAACACTTGGCTAACTCGTCCGAGAAAACAATCTTCAAAATCATTCTCATCTCTTATTGCAGTTCAATTTTATGGCGGCGGAGGTGAATCCGATGACTCCCTCCTCACCCACCACCCATCCCAAACTTAGCTCTCCAATCTCAAACCCCATCACCATCAACAGTCACCTCCCCAGTGAATTTCAATTTCTCCTCCGCTCGATCCTCGAGCTCCTCCCGCCTCCGACCTCGCCCCCGCCGCCTGCGTCTGCCGCCTCTGGCACTCTGTGGCCTCTGATCGTGCCATGTTGGAGCAGGCCTTCAAGAAGCTCTCGAACGTCAAGAGAGTCGTCGGGATCCCCTCGTCCCACTGCCTTCTGGCCCCACCCGGGCCTCGATCGCTTGGCCATCTCCCACCGCCTCCGGCGAGGAGACACCGTCGCTGGCCTCGCCCTCAAGTACTCCATCCAGGTGGATAATTAACCTCACCATTACCATATTTGCATTCATATTCAGATTGTAGATTGTATTATAGGATTAATTGAATGAATCTATTGAAAGTAGCACAGGAAAATTCCAATGATGTAAGAAAATGCATTAGTCAGCTGCACCAAGTTGTAAGAAATGCTTCAGGGAAGCTGGATTTAGAGTGGCAAAGTAAGTTATATTGCAACCCTTAGATAAAGTTCAAGATAGATGAATGGTTTAACATGTTTGGACCCAAGAATGCTAATAGGGATAGCATTTTAGGTTGATGCACATTCAAGCCTATTAGTCACACATTACTCATAGCTCCTCTCCATCGACATAAGCACAATTCATATGATAAAATTGGTGCCGGAACTGGGGGATATGGATCCTTTCCGCCTTTCAAAAGAAGTGGAGAGACCACTGCCTCGATCACAACAGATTGTCATCGTTGTGAGCTGCTCTCTTATTTATCTACCCATGTTTTTTTTCCCATCATAGACATTTGTATCATTATAGATAGCTTTGATGAGGTAATGATTTTTCCAATTCTCTTAAAAAATGAAGAGGATCCAATCCAAATAGGAGGTAATAGTAATACTACTAATCTAGGATGCACATGCACTTCTATTGTTAACGCATGTCGTGTTGGACACAGCACTTCTTTTTATGTCACTATTGTTTTGTATGTTTTTTAAAATTTGTTGTGTGTCGGTGTTCATGTGTCGCTCCCCACATCGGGGTATCCGTGTTGGCGTAACATAGCTACTACTTGATGATTGATTAATGAAAATTTTTGAAAGAGAAAGAACCATACCTAGAGCTGTCAAAGGGGTTTTGGATGAGCTAAAAGTCATAGAGAGGAGCATAAAAGCAAGGAGTAGAAATCAAGGCCACTCCTCACTGCAGAGTGGCATGACCTTGATTTTTGAGGTTAAGTGTCTTGCATCCATTCTATGAGTCCTTGCCTCGCTTCGTGGAACTACTGCTCTTACAGAATAGGATCAAGGCCCATGGTCAGACATGTCTTTTTCATGAATGGGTCTCTATTATTGAGTTTAAGCTGAGGTAGAGCCTTCACAACTAGTTAACACATTGTGACACTTAAATCTTCCAACGCTCCCGGGTTTGTCACATTGATAGGTGTGACCTGTTTTCTTCGTGAAGTTTGTTTGATGCCATCTTCATCTCATTATAGTTTGGGCTCGACTGACTGTGAGCCAAGGTACAGATTTTATTGTCATCTGTCCTCCATCCATTAGAGTGGTGAAGTAGGTTGTATTGCAAAGAGTTACAAGATGATTTAGTCCCTTCTGGGTGGGTTTCAGAACGGATAAATGGTTGAATGTGTTTGGACCCGAGATGCTACTAGGGATTTGGGTCCATGTAGTTCCAAACCTGTTAGCAAGCCATCACTCCTAGCTCCTCTTCATGGGCCGACCACTCAGCTACATTGATAAAAGAATTGCATTGAATAAAAGTTGAAACTGCAACTAGGATGTACCAAAAGGTGAAGTATGAAAGATGAAACTCCCAGTGGCTAAGAGCAAATAGATTTGTTGACTGTCGATTTTGAGGTTCATGGAGTGACAAAACCAAGAGGCCCAAAAGCATGTTTCTGGGAATTCACACTTCTATTTCTAAATTGTGAGTTTTTAGTTTGAGAGTTTTATTGTTTAAATTTCCAACACACGTCTAAACGTTATCTTTTACATAGCTAGCCTACAAGGAAATTTTCTGTTGGTTGATGATATCAGATCGTTGAGTGAACGATTTTGGCAGTAAATGAATAAAGTTTGTTGCTTTATTCATTGGCTCTCTCTCTCTAACCCATACCTCTTCATTGTTTGGATAAATTTGCGGAAGCATACTTTATGAGATCATTTCATCCTACATAGCTTTTTAAGCCTTCACACTGTTCATTAGCGATAGATGTAGGAAATAGCTAGGGGAATTCATATGCAATGGAGATTCAAGGTTCCCATGGACCAATCAGCAAAATAGCAAGAAGAAATAAGTTACATGTTGGCTATAGTATTACATTGTTCTCTGTTTTCACTGAGGAAAGTTCTCCTGTCAATTGATTATGAGGGATCTTCTTTTAGCGCTTACCCGACTTTATATCTCTCTTCTGAGCCATAAATCTTGTACTTACTAGTGTACGCCACCTACATCTTATGTCTTCGTGGTCCATTTACAAACTCAACTAGTTACAATGACTTGTAGATCTGCGGATCCCTCATCTCTTCACCCATGGCTCTTCAGATACGACTTATAATGCCAAGTAACGAGAAAGATGACAAAAGAGGACAAAGTTAGCAATAGAGGTGTTGAAGAGAAAATAGAGAACCTAAACCTGGCTTGTACAGTAAGATCCAAATCACCGGAGAAGTAGGAGTTAAATTCAAATTTACCAAGGTCTTTAAGGGTAAACATTAGGAGTCAGATGCTCTTATTTTTTCTCTTGGAGAACTTGTAGTTCAAACATTGACCCCACATAACAACTTCAATCTCCTTTTAATATGAGTGTCTGAATAATAAGGCAAGGATTGATTTGAAAATTTACCACCAAAGTTCCTATTGTGCATATAAAGGGATGTTTCACTGCAATAGATGGCAGCATTTGGTAAATTTGGAAATTGAACAAGGAAGAATATTTGAAATAATATTTCAGTTCCAAATGAAAGTAGGGATAAGAAGGTTTGGGTCCATTGTTTTGGTTTTGGAAATCTGGATGGTTTCAACTATTAAGAGTTAAATTGAATGTGTTTAGAAAGTTATATATATGGTAGTAGCTAAGTTTTGGGTCTGTCAACTTTTTATTAGGACTAGGAGTGAAGGTCGGTGGTACCAGGCTGTATAAAGTTGGTCAGGGTAATGTATGGTTACTATGGTATTTGAGAGAAAATGAGAGAGACAGGTTTCAACACTTTTTAATAGAGCAAGAGACTAGGAAGATTAGAGTCGGTCTGTCCTATATTGAAACAAAGAAAATTAAATAAAACTTAATAAAGCTATTTATTTCTTTCCAGTTTCTACCAATCATTTTGTCCTATCAATCTCTGTTTTCCACATTTCAAAGGAATTGCATAGTCCCAGACATACTTTGGTTCAGTAGATCATGCTTTTTGGCCATGATCTGCTCCCCAATGTCAATTCCATGATCTAATTATAAACAGACAACAAGAACTAGGGCTGTTTGGTTGCTTGTAGAAGTCTTCCTATGGAGAATATTTCATGACAGGGAACAACTTGTTTGGCTATTGATGAAGAAAAGGTGGGATGGAAATTTTCTCTTAGGAATGACTGAGGCCACTCAGCATTTCTCTTTCCATCACGCTTGCTTTAAAACTTGAAAGTCTTCCAAGTGGAGGAAGATAGTCTTAACCAATCATTACAATGCTCTTCCTCTATCTTCTCGGCTCTTTTGTAACATTTTCTCAACTTTTCCTTGCTCTTACAAGCAATGAAACAGCCTTGATGATAGTGGCCATGCAACTCCAGCTCGGACGCCACTATTGCAAGCTTGCAGGTCCCTTTTATTTGCAGAGAATTAGAGATTGATAGAAGTTGTATGAAATACTCACTTTATCGAATTTAAGCACACTACAAGTTACATTTCTGGAACCAACATGCTGAACTGGAATTTATTTTGGAGTTAAAATTAGTATTCCCATCAGTTGCGATGCATGTTTTCAACCTTCCATCCTTCACCAATGGAGAGACCATGGAAGTGGATAGTTATATTCTATGAAATTCTTATAGAAAATTTTTGTATATTTATTATTTATTTATTACTGCAAAATTTTTCATCTGCTCATGTAGTTTTAGACAGGTTTGTGCTAGGTGAAAAGAATTCAGTTTTCATGTACAGTTTGAGGCCAATTCTTATTACTTGTACTAACCTATAGAGTTTTAATTATTTAATTTTTCTTATTATGAAATTTCACCTACATCCTTTGATCCATGTTTTTTTGTTAGGATTTTTGTCTTGTTTTTCAAGAAGAGATGATGGTCCAAGAAAATTCAATTGAGTTGGAGAAGATGATGATTTGAAGTAGAAGAAGCGAATAAAAATGAAACAGTTTCTTTTCAGGCGATTGCGAGTTTCCTTTTTAGGAGTATGAATAGGATTTAATTCCTATTCAATGAAAGTTTATTTCTAAAGATTAAAGAGTTTAGAATCTTTTTAGATTAAGGAGATCAATTCCAAAAAAAATTGATCAAGATTCTTCAACCATCTAAAGGCCAAGATCATCTCATAGTCCAAGTAGGAGTTGTATTGTAAAATTCTATAAATAAAGGTTGTAACCAAGCATTTTAATTGCCTCAACCAAACAAGTCTCAAGGAGTTTCTGCAATAGAGAATCTCAAGCAAATGAGACCAGAAGAAGCCAAGAAAGAGAGGAGCAAATTGAAGGTGTATAGATAGAAAGTAATACTCTTGTAATCTTGGGCTAGATTCAAGTGGAAGGCGAACACTCTTGTTGCATCAAGAGAAAAGTTAGATCTCTTTGTACTAAGTCTATTAATAAAGTTCTCATCAAGTTTCTCCCGTGGACGTAGGCCAAGTTTGGGCCGAACCATATTAAATCTTTGTGTTCTTTCTTTATTACTTTTTTGTCTAGGTATTGCTAGTTTGCTTTACATCAAACTTTCTTTTGGCAAGTACTGTTCATATTGTCAAGTTCTGCTAACGTTGATCCTGAGAGTCATAACAACTGGTATTAGAGCATATCAATCTTGCAACAATTGGTATCAGAGCTAAAGGTTGACGCAGGGCGATATGTCGAAGATAGTAAGTTCTACGATAAACTTCGAGGTCGAGAAGTTCAATGGTAAAGAAAACTTCAGCTATGCAAAAAAAGGGTGAAGGCGTTGCTGGTGCAATAAGGTCTTCACAAGACCTTGCAGTATAAGTCAGCAAAACCTGTAGGTAAGTCAAATGAGAATTGGGAAGAGATGGATCTAAAGGCAGAGTAGGCGCGATCCAATTATGTCTCACAGACGAGATTATGTACAACGTGATGGATGAAGAAATGCTGATCCATGTGCCCGATCCGGCATAATTCTCTTTTGGTTCATGTAGCCTACCCGAAATACTTGGGACAAATGGCTTAGTTGTTGTCGTTGTTTGATGGATGAAAAAACGGATACGGGATTGTGTCAAGGTTAGAACATTGTATATGACGAACAGGCTCTCCAACAAGCTGTATCTCATGAAACAACTATATGGGCTACACATGAAGGAAGAGACAACAATGTTGGAGCATCTAAACTTATTCAATAAGGTCATTAGTGAGCTTCTAGCTGTCGATGTCAAGATCGACAAGGAGGACAAAGCGTTGATACTTCTCAGTTCTCTTCCAGAGTCATATGATCATATCATCACCACCATGCTTTACGGTCAGGAAACTCTTATCTTGGAGGAGGTCACGTCAGCTTTTATCTAATGAGATTAGGAAAAGACCAAATAAAGAGCAGACAGGATCGAGTTTGATTGTCATAGCAAGCAAAGGAAGAGAGAAGGAAGAAAGGTTCAAGCTCATCAAAGGCATGTCACTTGTCACAGGGAAGGTAATTGGAAGAATGACTGTAAGCATCGACAAGATTGACTGAAGAAGAAGAGGCAAGCTGTGGAGGCAGACGTCGCAAGCGGCGTAGAGGACACCGAAATATTATTGGCTTCTTACGAAGACAACATTTCTCAAGGTAAAAACTGGATATTTGATTCAGCTAATATGGATTCATGTATGTTCCCAAAAAGAGCTGTTTAATAACTCCTTAGTTGCAAAGGAGGAAGGGATTGTCAAGATGGTAGATGGCTCGGCTTGCGAGGTCATCGGCACTGGGATAGTCAAGTTAATAGGAAGAGATTAGACAGTGCGTACTCTAGAGGCGGTCCAGTATGTCCCGGAGGCACGGTTAATCTAATATCCATAAGGGTACTCGATGAAGAAAGATGTTGGATCCAAGTGCAATAAGGCGTCGTCACAGTCAACCAAGGAGACATGGTAATCTGAAAGGAGAGAAGTGTGAAGGGTTATACAAGCTGAAGGAAGCTCAGTTTGAGGTGTAGTTTTAAGGATAAGCTTGTAAGAGAGTTCATGCGAAGTGGAGCTTCAAAGAAGACTGCAACGGGACGTGAAATCAGGTCAAAGTGTTGCGAGAAAAAGAAAGGGTGCACTCGGCAAACCATGAGATGGCCCAAGCCATGGCGGTAAAACAGCCAAAGGCCCCAGGGAGAGGGAGCAGAGTTGAAGTTTCACGGTACGGTTACAACCAAGGAAAGAGTCAAGGTATTAATCTGAAATCTCAAGTTGTTTTACTAAAGGCTTGAAAATAAGTCAAAGTGGAAATTTTAAGATTTTGCCTTATTTTTTAAAAAGAGATGATTGTCAAGAAAATCCAATTGTGTGTTAGAGAAGACGATGACTTGAAGCAGAAGAAGCAAATTAAGATGAAGCGGTTTATTTTTCAGGCGATTGCGGGTTTCCTTTTCATGAGGAGTATAAATAGGATTTAATTTCTATTCAATGAAGGTTTATTTCTAAAGATTAAAGGGTTTAGAATCCTTCTAGATCAAGGAGATCAATTCCTAAAAGGATTGATCAAGATTCTTCACCATCCAAAGGTCAAGATTATCTCATAATTCAAATAGGAGTTATATTGTAAATTTTATAAATAAAGATTGTAGTCAAGTATTGTAATTGTCTCAACCAAATAAGTCTCAAAGAGTTTCTACAATAGAGAATCTCAAGCAAAGGAGACGACAGGAAGCGAAGAAAGAGAGGAGTAAGTTGAAGGTGCATAGAGAGAAGATAATACTCTTA